>WNWK01052946.1:0-12021 GCA_009830355.1 Cherax destructor
GGTCTTGGGGCTTTTTTGGGGAAATTTGTTGCATATGTGTCTAAAAATTTGGGGCCACTGTCAAGGGGGTTTCTGAAAATTTTCCCCCTCTGTGATTTTTGTGACAAGTGATCCGTTTATCATTATGTTAAGTGGAACATTTGTAGCTCTGTTCCCAAACTGAATGAAATAAGTTTTTAAACTTGAGAGTGTTTTGTTAGTCATCATCCGGTTATTTTCTGTAATTCAGCATTTACAGTGTTGGCAAAGTATGACTGGGCTTGGGTGAGAAAGACGTATGTAGTGTCATCTAAAAAAGGGTTTGAGTAGTTGAGATGCATTTGGTAGGTCGTTTATGTAAATGAAAAGAAAGTGGGCAAAAAACCCTTCCCCCTGTGGGATCCAACTTTTTGTTTGGGGGAAGGGTTTGCTCCATTTGTGGGACACATATTGGCTTCAGTCAAAAAATTATGACTTTAGGTAGTTGGGGGAGTGCCCCCCCTTTTTCCCTTGAAAATTTTTAAGTGTAACAGATCGGGTCAACTGTATAAAAGCTTTACTTTAAATCAAGAAGTTTCCCCAAGGGGGATTTCTTTATTTTCAAAAGGGTGTATATTATTTCAAACATGTGTATGATTGCATCGTTTGTTTTTTTATTAGGCCTGAAACCAAAACTGACGGGGTTGGTATGTTGGGGGAGATGAGGTAGGAATAGTTTTTCCTATGAATTAACTTTTCAAAGCTTTTGGAAAATAAGGCATAGCTTATGGGTAGTTTAGGGGGGGGAAAGGTAGAGCATTTAGGGGGAACAAATAGCTTTTGGGACTGAGAACCCCCCAGTGCGGGGTAACCCTAGGGACATTTTTTTAGACTCGTTTTCCCCTTGGGTTGGGCAGGGATACCCCTAATTTGACAGGTATCCCTTTTTATCCGGCAGAGTAGGCTACCCCCAAATATTCTTTTTTGGCTATTTTCATGTATAAACAGTTCTGTTTGCGATATCAAATCCCCAGATTTTAGATAAAGAAATGTGGTATAACTAGTAGAGGTGTGTGCAGGAGAAAGGGGGAAAAAACAGTTCTGCACACTTTTCCTTTTATAAACCCCCATAGAGGGGGGGGAAAGTTGGGCCTGATTCTGTGGTACAGTTTGTTAAATCATTCTTAAAAAAATTTTCAAAGACAATATTTAAAGGGAATCGTTCAAAATTTATCAGGCTGTTGGGGCTTGGGGATAGGCAAAATGAGATTAAATGTAACTGGTATTACGGGGGTGCCAAAAAAGGATTATCGGGCCCGTCCCTAGAGTCCTGAAATATCAAAAGTTCCCATCCCCCTCCGGGAAACTTGATCATTTTTAGTTAATGCTTTATCAAACCCATATTCGGTGAAAAAACCAATCACTCTAATTTTTTGGTAATAAAATTAATCAGTTTCAACATTTCTTCAGAAGCACTCTTTTTTTTTCTAATATGAGATGGAAGGTTTTCATTTTTTAAATTTTTTGGGAATCATTTATGGGTCATTTGTTTTTTTTAAAGGGGGGGAAAGGGATGGGGGCCATTTCCCCCGGTTTTTTATTTTTTCTTTCCAACCCAAAACAAAGGGGGTAGACATATAAATCCCGCGAATTATTCCCTTTCCCCTTTTGCCTAAGTTCTTTTTCTATTCCTTCCATTTGTTAGTGCAATTGGAATTCTGAAAAAGGTTTGGGTTCTACACTCAGGGATCTTTACCAATCCCCCTAGCTGCATGTGTTAGTTTTAGCTGGGAAAATTAGGGTTATTTACATTGGTTTTTTTTTTTTATAGTGGAAGGTTTATTTTTTTTTCCTCCCCACTTGATCTGTGAGCATTCAATAGGGGTAACTAGATCATCATTGATTTTTGTGTGCCAGGGCCGTAATTCTTATACCATTGACCCAAGTGGTTAATAAAGTTATCTCTGTGTTCTGGGTTGAAATAAGTTTCCTCTTTCTGTTTTTAAAGGTCCTTTTTTGCGGAATATAATCAAAAATTTGAAGTTGGAGTCTTGGGAAGTAAACCGGGGATAAAAAATCATCTTTTGGGACAAAAGTCCTTTGCCGTTTTTGTATTAAAACCAAGGCCAAGATCAAAAAGGGGCCCTTAAAAGTGATCCAGAAATGCCCACAATTCAACATTATTGATCATTTAAAATTTTCCAAAAATTTTTGGTTCCCTTGGTGTTTTTTCCCCAACCCCCCTTTTTGGGTTTTCCCAAGTATGGGGGTAGGTTCACTATTGATGCGATCTGGTAAAGCATCAGGTCGAAGTTTTGGTTTTGGGGGCCAAAAAAGATTAAAAATGTTTATGGAAAAAACCCCCTGCGTATACTCTGACACCATGATACCCCATGTTTACTGACTCTGCAGGGGAAGGAGGAAAGGGGGGGTTTTTCGACATACATTAAAAAATTGGTTGACCTTGGGTTTTAAACCCTATCCCGACAACTTTTGGGGGAGGGACCTTTTTCAGTCTACATTCCTGCAAACAGATGACATCAATTTCTTGGTTGCACTAATTGATTGTCAGGCAACCAACCCTTTAAAAGCAATGTTCCATGAAAAATTTTAATCTATCCTTTTGGGGAGTTATTACAATCTCTTTTCCCCAAAAGATGGTAAGACTATTATGTTTTTCCTACGGGGTGCAGACATTAAAAGGGAAAAAACATAGTTTGTACGGTTTTTCTTGGGGAAACCTTTTTTCTCTAAGCATTTTTCCCGGGATTTTTGAGGGAGTTCCAATGCAACCGAAGCCAAGAGTCATGGGCTTTTTCCTTTTTGGGGAAACTGAACGGAGATTGATGCCACCATCAACCCCTCAGGGCATCATCTTGACTAAAATATTTATTAAACTTGTCAGCATCTGGGTTCCCAAAAGGGGGAAATTTTTTTTTTGCAAGTTTTTTTAATTTGAAGGGAAATCGGCGAATCAAATGCCCTAAAAAAGGCCCTTTTGAGTTAGATCTTTCTTTTTAAAACCTATTACCTTAACAGCTACCTTGGTTTAAAATTTGTGTTCTCTGATGGTGCCTGTGGCATGGCTGCCTCATCATTTTTTTATAGGTGGGTCCTGTGCATCCCAACTCATCTCCCGCTTTTTCCCTTTGGGTTACATTTTGGGGGTTTTCTTATTTGTAAAAATTTTTGTTTTTAAGAGTAATGCTCATCCCCAAATTCAGGGGTAGGCATAGTAAAAGGGGGTGGGAGATCGTGGGTTTCCCCATGTGCGCAGGGTTGGCTAACTTCTCCACAACTTTGGGGTGTGATTGGGACTCTGGTTAAAAATCATTTTCAGGAAGGGGGGTTTTCCCCCTTTGGAGGTTTTGTCTCAGAACTGGTTGTGGTAGACTGGATGGCCTCGTCCCCGTTGGGCCCTTGGACTGTTATCAGGTTTACGTCGAAGGTTGTTTGGGTTCCCCTTTTCAGTCCCCCAAGGGGGCTTTTTAACCCCCAAATTCTTTATAAATTAATACCCCCTTAAATTGTTGGCTGTCAAAGGGCCCACTGTGCATTTCTAGTGGAAGTTTCCCCCAAAATTTCCACAAAGAATGTAGTATTCCACAAAGGGTATTACATGGCCATAGTGTTTGGGATTTTTAACCCACGTTGAGGGGGGAGGTACATTTTGATGGTGGAAAGGAAAGGGCCCGGCCCCCGATATTTCGGGGGGGGCCAGGGCCTCCCCCTTTTTTAATTTGGGATCTTCCTTTTAAATCTTTTAAGGGTTGATGATATGTCCCCTTAGAGCTTTTGCAAAGTCTCTGTATATAACATCTGCATTCTGTTTGTCTTCTAGAGCATCCAGGACCTTGTTGTAGTGGTCCAGTAGTTGGGACAGACGGAGCGACCTGCTCTAAACCCATGCTGCCCTGGGTTGTGTAATTGATGGTTATCTAGATGAGTGGCAATCTTGCTTCTTAGAACCCTTTCAAAGACTTTTATGATATGGGACGTTAGTGCTATTGGTCTGTAGTTCTTTGCTATTGCTTTACTGCCCCCTTTGTGGAGTGGGGCTATGTCTGTTGTTTTTAGTAACTGGGGACGACCCCAGTGTCCATGCTCCCTCTCCATAGGATGTTAAAAGCACGTGATAGGGGCTTCTTGCAGTTCTTGATGAACACTGAGTTCCATGAGTCAGGGCCTGGTGCGGAGTGCATGAACATGTCATTTATCGCCTTTTCGAAGTCATTTGGCGTCAGGGTAATGTCAGATAGGCTTGCGTCTACCAGGTTCTGTGGCACTCATAAAAAAATCATTTAGGTCTTCAACTTTCAGTCTGGTTAGCGGCTGGCTAAAAACTGAGTCATACTGGGACTTTAGTAACTCACTTATTTCCTTGCTGTCATCTGTGTAGGACCCATCTCGTTTTAGTAGAGGCCCAATACTGGATGTTGTTCTCGACTTTGTTTTGGCATAAGAAAAGAAATACTTTGGGTTTCTTTCAATTTCATTTATGGCTTTTAGTTCTTCCGCGTTTCTTGATTCCTGTAAGATTCCTTTAGTTTTAATTCGATGTTTGCTATTTCTCTGACCAGTGTCTCCCTACGTATTTCAGATATATTGGCCTCTTGTAGCCGCTCTGTTATTCTTTGCCTTCGCCTGTATAGGAGCGCCTCTCTTTCTAGTTTACATCTTCTCCTCCTTTTCCTTAAGGGAATTTGCCTTGAGCAAACCTCAAGTGCCACAGAATTAATTTGTTCTAGACATAGGTTAGGATCTGTGATGCGTAGGCTATCTTCCCAGTTTATATCATTTAGGACTTGGTTTACTTGTTCCCACCTTTATTATTATTATAATCAAAAGAAGCGCTAAACCACAAGGGTTATACAGCGAGGTCCCACCTTATGTTTTTGGTATTGAAGTTGAAACTGGAGAAGGCTCCCTCGCGAATGATCACATTTTGTCGATCTGCGGCCCCTCTCATACATGTCTGGACCTCTATTATGTTGTGATCTGAGTATATTGTTTTTGATATGATGGTATTTCGTATCAGATCATCATTGTTAGTGAAGATGAGGTCCAGCGTATTCTCCAATCTTGTAGGCTCTATTATTTGTTGGTTTAAGGTGAATTTGGTGCAGAGATTTAAAAGCTCGTGCGTGTGCGAGTTTTCATCTGAGCTGCCTCCTGGTGTTATCTCTGCTACCACATTATTTGCAATATTCCTCCATTTTAGGTGCCTTAGGTTGAAGTCTCCCAGGAGCAAGATGTTGGGGGCAGGAGCTGGAAGGTTTTCCAGACAGTGGTCAATTTTCAGAAGCTGTTCCTGGAATTGTTGGGACGTTGCATCCGGAGGCTTGTATACAACCACGATGACCAGGTTTTGATTCTCAATCTTTACTGCTAAAACTTCAACTACATCATTTGAGGCATTTAGTAGTTCTGAGCATATAAGTGACTCTGTGATATACAGGCCAACCCCCCCTTTTGCCTGTTCACTCTGTCACATCTGTATAGGCTGTAGCCCGGGATCCATATTTCATTGTCCAAGTGATCCTTTATGTGGGTCTCTGTGAAAGCCGCAGACATTACATTTGACTCTGTAAGCAGTCCACGGATGTAAGGTATTTTGTTGTTCGTTGCTGGCTTTAGACCTTGTATATTTGCAAAGATGAATGTCGTCGGATTGGTGGTATTGGTGGTATGAGGGGGAATCTTTTTTTTCCTGGCACTAATATCTGTTGTTCTGGAGTGGAGGCCATTGAGTGTGGTTCCACTCCAGAAATGATTGCAGTTGGTGTACGATTTCTGTCATTTCCTACCAGCTTTTTTCCTTCCTGGCGCTAAAAAACCTCTCTCTCTGGAGTGACTTTGGCTACCCAGGTTTTCCCATGGTCTGGATGTTCTGTGTCGTCTTGTAACCTTTAGGTGGTGTGCCTGGCAATATAGGTTACAACACTGTCTTTCCTGAACTGATGAGGGACACATTTCAGGGTGGAAAAGCTTACAGAAAGGGAGGTTGCATTTTCCTGTTGTCATATGGGCACGGCATTTTCTGGGGTGGTCAAAGTTGCATGTCCCATTATGTTGTGATCTGAGTATATTGTTTTTGATATGATAATATTTCGAATGAGATTATCAGTGTTAGTGAAGATGAGGTTCAGTGTATTCTCCAATCTTGTAGGCTCTATTATTTGCTGATTTAAGATTTAACGTCTGGGTTTGATTCCCAGCGAGGGTAGAAACATTGGGCGTGTTTCTTTACACCGGTTGTCTATGCTCACCCATCAGAAAAATGGACCAAACTGACCTAATTTGCCCGAAATGCTCTGCATAGATAGTTTGACAGTTTGGGCTGAGTGTTTGAGGGGAGAGGACGTGTGTGTGAGGTCCTAGGCCTTGTATCCCAGGACTGCTTATTTCACTCGACTGACAACTCATCATGCAACTCATATTGTTGGATCGCAGCTGCATTGTTGCTGGAACTCTTATGTGTGAGCTGTGACTACCTGGAGAGAATTCCAGGGGTCAACGCCCCCGCGGCCCGGTCTGTGACCAGGCCTCATGTTGGACCAGAGCCTGATCAACCAGGCTATTACTGCTGGCCGCACGCAGTCCAATGTACGAACCACAGCCCGGCTGATCAGGTACCGACTTGAGGTGCCTGTCCAGTGCCTGCTTGAAGACAGCCAGGGGTTTGTTGGTAATCCCCCTGATGTATGCTGGGAGGCAGTTGAACAATCTTGGGCCCCTGACACTTATTGTGTTGTCCCTCAACGTGCTAGTGGCACCCCTGCTTTTCATTGGGGGGATGTTACATCGCCTGCCGAGTCTTTTGCTTTCGTAGGGAGTGATTTTTGTGTGCAAGTTTGGTACTAAGCCCTCGAGAATTTTCCATGTGTATATAATAATGTATCTCTCCCGCCTGCGTTCTAGAGAGTACAGGTTTAGGAACTTCAAGCGTTCCCAGTAGTTGAGGTGGTTTATCGCACTTATGCGTGCCGTGAAGGTTCTCTGCACATTTTCAAGGTCAGCAATTTCACCTGCCTTAAATGGTGCAGTTAGTGTGCAACAATATTCCAGCCTAGATAGAACAAGCGATTTGTAAAGTGATAAACCACCTCAATTACTGGGAACACTTGAAGATTCTAAACCTGTACTCCCTAGAACGCAGGCGGGAGAGATACATTGTTATATATACGTGGAAAAATCTCGAGGGATTAGTACCAAACTTGCACACGAAAATCACTCGCTACGAAAGCAAAAGACTCGGCAGGCGATGTAACATCCCCCCAATGAAAAGCAGGGGTGCCACTAGCACGTTGAGGGACAACACAATAAGTGTCAGGGGCCCAAGATTGTTCAACTGCTTCCCAGCATACATAAGGGGGATTACCAATACATACTCCACCAATATTCAAAAATCTAAACTTACTCACCATAAAAGACATCCATACTTTTTACTGTGCCTATTACATACATAGAACAATCTATGCAAATATTAACCCACCACTTAAACTTCTCCTTACCAACCTTAACAGAACACATGACCATAACACTAGACACAGATCACTCCTCGATGTTCCCCGTGTCCATCTAACACTATGCAAAAACTCAATGCATATAAAAGGCCCAAAAATTTGGAATTCATTACCTGTGATTGCCAAAGCAACCCTGCCTGTACCCCAATTCAAAACGATGCTAAAAACCACCTTCTCACCCAAACCTAGGTGCACAATATCAAACATTCCCAACAAAGTTGATTAATCACTAAAATGTAAAAAACCTGTTATAAATAATGCATATTGAGCTAACTGTTTCTATAACATTAACAAAAAAATAATTCACTCTCTTGTACTCTGTGTAACTTATATGACCATATAAACTGAAATTGCAATGCAACTAATTGTTTTAAATTGTTTGATCTCATTCAATTAATTGCATTGCAACAATTAATAAATTATTATGTTCAACTTATGTTCAAATTTTACAACTTACATACACAATTACTGTATACTTATTTTGTAAATTATCAACCATAATTTTTTACCATGTACTAGTCTACTATTAATTAGTCTTAAGAATGCCCACAATGCACAGCATATTAGGGGCTTTTGGCATGTACACTCCATTTATACCTAATTATGTATCATGTCTAAATAACAACATTGTATCATGTCTAAATAAACTATTATTATTATTATTATTATTATTATTATTATAGAGAGAACAAGCAATTTGAAGAGTACCATCATGGGCTTGGCATCCCTAGTTTTGTAGGTGTCATTGGCTGAAAAGAATTTTGTCCAAGATTTTCTTATAAATATAGAGTGGAGGGGAATAAGTTTCCAGGTAGCATGTTTCTTAGGGTTGGAGTGAGAAGGAATATTTGTAATAATTTCTGGCTTGTCGGGGTCGATTCAAAAATCGACACGCAGTTGTAGGACAAGCTGGGTGCATAGTCAACACAGAACAAAGGTTGGAGGTATCAAAACGGGTCAGCCGTAGCACCATCACCGGAGTTAGATAATGAGGTGTTGTCTAAAAGTGGTACCGGGTTTGCGGGAAGGTCTGTGGACAGATTGTGGTCAGCAAAATGAGATCAGTTATGAGGGTGCCTTCACCAAATTCAACTTCAATAACAAAAACATAGAGTGGGATCAAATCAACCATGTCCTAAATGAAACAAGCTGGGAAGATATCCTGAACAAAACGGATCTGATCCTTTGTCTAAAAAGAATTAACTCTGTGGCACTTGAGGTAGGCTCAAGGCACATTCCTTTAAGAAAGAAGAAGACATGTAAACTAGAAAGGGAGAGATGATGCCTCTACAGATGAAGGCAAAGACTCACAGAGCTGCTGAAAGGGGCCAGTATATCTGAAATACGAAAGGAGGCACTGGCCAGAGAAATAGAAAATATCGCAATTAAGCTTAAAGAATCATAAAGAAGCCAAGAAACACGGGAAGAACATAAAGCCATAAATGAAATTGAAACAAACCAAAATATGTACTTCTTTTCTTATGCCAAATCTAGGGCAAAAACCACATCTAGTATTGGACCCCTGCTAAAACAAGATGGAACTTAGATGACAGCAAAGAAATGAGTGAGATACTGAAGTCCCAATATAAATCAGCATTAAGTGAGCTGTTAATCAGATTAAGGGTTGAGAATCTAAATGAATTTTTTGTGACCGAGACTCAACATTTGGTTAATTCAAGAATTTCTGATATAATTCTAACACCACAGGACTTTTCAAAAAGTAATAAATGACATGCCCATGCACTCTATCCCAGGCCCAGACTCGTGGAACTTTGTGTCCATTAAGAACTGCAAGAAACCCCTTTTATGTGCCTTAAATATTCTATGGAGAGGGAACATAGACACAGGGGTCATCCCACAGTCACTAAAAACAACAGACATAGCCTCACTCCACAAAGGTGGCAGTAAAGCAACTGCAAAGAATTACAGACCAGTAGCACTAACATCTCACATCATAAAAATCTTTGAAAGGGTTCTAATAAGCAAGATCACCAGTCACTTATATACCCATCAGTTGCACAACCCAGGGCAGCATGGGTTTAGAGCAGATTGCTCCTGCCTCTCACAACTACTGGACCATCATGACATGGTCTTGGATGCTCTGGAAGACAAACAAAATGACCTCCCACCCATTTTATTTGCAGATGACACTATGTACTAATGTCTTATCTCACTAAAACTCAACCATACTAACAGACACTGTAAATGCCGAACTACTAAAAATATCTACTTGGATGACCACGAGCAAACTTACTCTCAATATAGTTCAGTTTCAGTTTGATATCTTTATTATGCACCCCATACCCATCCTGTGGGCGGTAGTCAAAAGATTACAGAGGTACATAATGGGTCCAGGGACTGGACCCCAAAGTTTTGATAGCTGAGCAAGTTACAAAGGTAATGAACTCACAAGTTACAAAGGTAATGAACTCACAAGTTACAAAGGTAATGAACTCACAAGTTACAAAGGTAATGAATTCACAAGTTACAAAGTTATTGAACTCACAATTTACAAAGATAGACAAAACCTATTTTATGCTGTTTGGAAACAGAGCTACAAATGTACAGCTAAACATACTGATAAATGGTTCACCTATTTCTAGACACACACAGGGCAAATTTCTAGGTCTCCATCTAGACTGCAATCTCAAATTCCAAAATCACATACAGCAAATATCCAAGAAAGTCTCCAAAACAGTAAGCATCCTCTCAAAGATACGGTACTATGTACCCAGATCAGCTCTTCTTGCACTATACTACTCACTCATCTACCCTCACCTCACCTATGGTATTTGAGCATGGGGCTCAACCACAGCAAATCACCTTAATACATGTTATTAAACCTTTAATAACTCAACAAAAACTGCAGTGCAATTGATCACAAACTCCTGTAACAGACAGCATACTCCTCCGCTTTTCAAGATTCTTAACTTACTCAATATACAAAACATCCAAACTTATTACTGTGCCCACTACATGCACAGAACACTACACTCAAATATAAACTCTCCTCTCAAACTCCTACTTGCTAACTACAACAGAACACACAACCATAATACAAGGCACAAATCACTCTTCGATATACCTCGTCTCCATCTCTCCCTGTGCAAAAATGCTATGCACGTAAAGGGCCCGAAGATCTGGAATTCATTACCAGAACACATTAAAGGACCCCTGCCTGCAAATCAACTTAAGGCCCTACTTAGAAATCTCCTCATTACCCAAAAATAACCAAATAAGCTGTACTTAATGCCTACCTTTTTTTTTTTTTTATTTTCTCCTGCTCACTTGTCACTCTGAATACTTCATCAAACATGTATAGCCACATTCAGTGTTGAATCTTTTATTGCTAATGTTCCTCTTGATATTCTCAGTCTTTTCAGAGGAGTTCAAGGCCTACTTCATCTCCCCAGTGGTGCAGCCATTGGGGAGATGGAGTAGGGGGGGGCTAAAGCCTCAGAGGCAAATACTTTTTTATTTTTTCAAATGGGTATTTTTCACTTATACTGACCAGTGACCACAAAAGCACGACAGATTAAGAAATTTCATTAACATGCTGAAACTCATGTTTTAAACACAATTTCTTTGAATTTTTCAGTATCTTATCATTTTTAAGTCCCCCAGATTTAAATCCTGGCTTATGCATTATTATTATAATCAAAAGAAGCGCTAAACCACAAGGGTCATACAATGCGGCAGGGTAGGACAGGATGCAGGGAGAATAGATTGTAAGCGGGAGATGGATGATTAGTAGGGTATGGAGTGCAGCAGGACAGTGGATAGTGCAGGGATAGAGGGTAGCAAGAGATCAAGGTAGAAGGGACTGAGGGAGGTGCTAGAGGTATAATCTTCAGAGTTTGTGTAGTAAGTCAGTTTCTGTCAAAAAGTCAACGAGAGAGTCAGGATTAAAGGAGGGTCCATCAGCAAGAAGGGAAGGTAAAGAAAGGGCCGCAGAAAGGGGCCCCTTTTGGGGGAAAAAATTTTAGGGCAAGGTGAACTTCCCCTTTTTTGAGTCCTGTGTCTCTTGTGCTAGTCTGCCAAGTTTGTCCCTGGCTTATGCAACCCAAAAAAAACCCCGGTTGCACTACTGCATCTCCTTATACCCACTGGTCTTTCGGATTTTGTTAATTTTTTTTTTTTTTTTTTCCGGGTAATTTTGTTAAAAAATTTGCTTTTGCTCACCTCCATCCTTTTTCACCCCAACCCTTTGGGTTTGGACTACCTGTATTTAGAAGATATTCTATTTCCTAATATTGGGGTACACCCTTCTCTCTGGCTTCAATATGCAGATATCTTTGTTCTCTAGCCACATGACTCTAGTCTCTTCCAAACCTTTCTTGATACTCTTACCAACCTTGCTCTGTATCAAGTTCAAAGTGGAATGGAAATCACACTATTTGCTTCCTTTACTTTATATTCAGGTCAACTGGTCTGCGAGAGGTTTTTCTTTTTCTGGTTAATACAAGCCAATGCATAGAAGTACTACGTCTATTCACCACTATTCTGACCATGTTCCTTATCTTTTTTAAAAATGTTC
>WNWK01052947.1:5000-12021 GCA_009830355.1 Cherax destructor
TAGCAGCCCATCACTACATATCTACCACCATTACACATCTCCCAACACTACACTATATATCTACCATCACTGCTCTACATACCTACCGTCACAACACTTCCAGTCCACAACCATTGCACTACACATCTGCAGTCTATTATTACATTACACTTCTGCCATAACTACTGATCTACCATCACTAATACACATCTATGATCACTTCACATCTAGCAGCCCAACACTACATATCTACCACCATTACACATCTACCAACACTACGCTAGATATCTACCATCACTGCTCTACCTACCTACCGTCACTACACTTCCAGTCCACAACCATTGCACTACACATCTGCAGTCTAGTACTACACTACACTTCTGCCATAACTACTGATCTACCATCACTACTACACATCTATGATCTCTTCACATCTAGCAGCCCAACACTACATATCCACCACCATTACACATCTACTACCAGCACTACACTAGATATCTACCATCACTGCTCTACATACCTACCCTCACTACACTTCCAGTCCGCAACCAGTGCAAGACACATCTGCAGTCTAGTACTACACTACACTTCATATATAACTACTGATCTACCATCACTACTACACATCTATGATTACTACACATCTAGCAGCCCAACACTACATATCTACCACCATTACTCATCTACCAACACTACACTACATATATACCATCACTGCTCTACATACCTACCGTCACTACACTTCCAGTCCGAATGCAGTTCACTACACATCTGCAGTCTAGTACTGCACTTTACTTCTGCCATAACAACTGATCTACCATCACTACTACACATCTATGATTACTACACATCCAGCAGCCCAACACTACATATCTACCACCATTACTCATCTACCAACACTACACTACATATATACCATCACTGCTCTACATACCTACCGTCACTACACTTCCAGTCCGAATCCAGTTCACTACACATCTGCAGTCTAGTACTGCACTTCACTTCTGCCATAACAACTGATCTACCATCACTACTACACATCTATGATTACTACACATCTAGCAGCCTAACACTACATATGAACCACCATTACTCATCTACCAACACTACACTATATATCTACCATCACTGCTCTACATACCTACCATCACTACACTTCTAGTTCGCAACTAGTGCACTAAACTTATGCAGTCTTGTACTAACTTCTGCCATAACTAAGTTTTTTACAAAATGATTACTAAAGCCTTGAATCATCAAAATATATAATAGAATGACATTTTAGATCGTTTTTCGATATTTCTAAATAATTTACATAATTTAAAACAAATCCAGTAAATGTCCATTAAAATATATCTTAGTTTTTAATATTTCATATTTTCTTAACAAATGTATGACTTAAAAACTTAAAAATTAAAAAACTCAAAAATTTGCTAAAATGTTGTTTAATTGTATATTTTAACGATTTAGAGCTGTTTGAATGCTTTACTGACAAACCTCAGTTTTTGCTAAAATAAGTAAATTTTTTACACTTGTATTTAGTATTCTGCTGTAAGTGAATTTTATGGGAGAAGTAAGTGAAATTTAACTTTCACTTATTAAAAATTTAAGAATCCCCTCATAAAAAACATAAGAAACTCCTTATTAAGAACTTGGGAATCTCTTTATATCAACATAAGAAACTACTCATAAAATATAAACTCTGTATGTTTAACAACGTAAACTGTTTTTTTCACCTCATTTTTTCTTGCCTCTCCAAGCGTCTTTTCTTAGCTCTCCCCTTCATTCAGCTATGATTTTTATTCTCTTGACCCAACAAACATTTCAGTTAACATTCTATTGTGCTTCAATATTTCTTTCCTTTCCAGAAGAATTTCTGCCGTAACATTTTTCCATTCCATTTTCCGTTTCCATTTTCTAATTTCATTGTTAAGCACTCGTCGTGTTTCTCCATTGCCATCTGGTTGTCCCCAGTACTCTTCATAGTTATTCGTAGGAAATAATCAAATAGGTTGACGAGGGCTCGAACCCTCGTTCTTTATATGCAGAGTCAGATGCTTTACCAACTCGGCCGTGGTGTGGGGATTAGAAAAGAATTGGAAATAACTTATTCTATTATATTCTGTCACGGCTTTAAATTTGAAACTCAACTGATGACTGAGTAATGATTGTTAGGTAGTGATGATTGTTGAGTAGTGACAATTATGAAGTGCTGTGTTGTGCAGTGTAGTGCAGTGTAGTGCAGTGTAGTGTAGTGCAGTGTTGTATAGTGATCTGTGTATAGAGTAGTTTTGTCTTGTGCTGTGTAGTGAAGTGTTTTGTTGTGTAGTGCTGCATATTCCCAGTGTAGTGTTGGTAAAATAGTGCAGTGTAGTGTGGTTAGTAAAAAGTGCATTGTAGTGTGGTGTAGTGTAATGTTGAGTAATGTGTGTAATGTGTGAATGTTGGAATTGTTCTGTTGTGTAGAGTTGTATTGTGTAGTCTAGCATGTGTAGTGTTGTGTTGTGTATTGCTGTGTATTGTAGTGTAGTGAAGCATTGTGTAGTGTTGTTTAGTGTAATGTAGGGGTTGTCTTTTGTAGTGTAGTGCTGTTTTGTGTAGTGCGAGTGTTGTGTATTGTAGTGCTGTCTTATGTAGGGTAGTGCAGTGTTGCATAGTGATCGGTGTGTAGAGTAGTTCTGTCTTGTGTAGAGTAATGCAATGAAGTGTTGTGTAGTGTAGTGCTGCATATTGTAGTGTATTGTTGTGTAGTATAGACAGTGTAGTGTGGTGAGTGTAGTGCAGTGTTTTGTAATGTTGAGTAATGTTGTGTATTGTTGTGTTGTGTAGAGTTCTGTTGTGTAGTGCAGTATTGTGTTGTGTAGTGTAGTGTTGTGTAGTATAGCACAGTGTAGTGTGGTGTGTGTAGTGCAGTGCAGTGTTTGTAATGTTGAGTAATGTTGTGTATTATTGTATTGTGTAGAGTTCTGTTGTTAGTGCAGTTGTGTTGTGTATTGTAGTGTTGTGTAGTATAGTGTTGTGTAGTGCAGTGTTGTGTAGTGTATTGTAGTGTTGTGTTGTGTATTGTTTTGTGTTGTAGTGTAGTGTAGCGTGTGTAAGTAGAGTTGTTTTGTGTAACATAATGTTGTCTTGAGTAGTGTAGTGCTGTTTTGTGTAGTGCGAGCCCGTGGTGGGAGATGCGGGGGCAAACCCCTGGGGTCCGGGTTAAGAACCGGGGAACTACTTAAAAAAACCTCCCCACGACTGTTGGCCCGAGTGGAGGGAGGCGCGGGGAAACAACAACTGGGGTCTGGGGTTCAAAAACCGGACAAACTACTAAAAAAAAATATTTGTTTTCTTTAAAAATTAATAGAGAGTAGGTATATATATACTGTAGTGGTGGGTTTTTTTTAGGTTGAAGATATATATGAAATGGGGGTAGAAGTTCATTGTAGTAGGGGAGATGCTTATTGAAATGGGGATTAATTGATGAATAATAAAATGAAAAAAAAAAAAAAAGAGTAAAGACAAACATATCAAAAAATATTAAAATAATAATAATAAAATATTAAAAATTAAATTAAAAAAGGTAATAATAATAATAATAATAATAATAATAATAATAATAATAATAATAATAATAATAATAATAATAATAATAAAATAATTGTAATAATATTTAAAAATAATTAAAATAATAATAATAATAATAAAATAATAATAACAAAATAATAATAATGATAATAATAATAATTAAAAAAAATAATAATAATAATAATAATAATAATAATAATAATAATAATAATAATAATAATATTATTATTATTGTCAATATTAATAATAATAGTAATAATAATAATAATAACAATAGTTATAAAAATATTAATAATAATAATGGTATTAATAATAATAATAGTTTTAATAAATAATTTTATGTGCTAATTTTGCAACATTATAATTTTAATAATAATAATAATAATTATATAATAACTAATAATAATATTAATAATAATAATAAGATTATAATTGTATTAATAAAAATTTTAATAATAATATATAATTATAATAATAATTATAATAATAATAATAATAATAATAATAATAATAATAATAATAATAATAATAATAATAATAATAATAATAATAATAATAATAATAATAATAATAATAATAATAATAATAATAATAATAATAATAATAATAATAATAATAATAATAATAATAATAATAATAATAAATAATAAAATAATAATAATAAAAATTAATATTAAAAAATTATTAAAAAAATAATAATAAAATTAATAATAATAAAAAAAATAAAAATTAATAAATAAAAAATTTTTAATAAATAATTTAATAATAATAATAATAATAATAAATAATAATAATAAAAATTTTAATAATAATAATAATAATAATAATAATAATAATAATAAAAAATAATAATAATAAAAAAATAAAATAATAAAAAAAAATAATAATAAAAAGTAATAAAAATAAAGCACTAATAAAATCAATAAAAATTAATTTATAATAATAATTATAGTGATAACAGCAGGGGGGACAGTAGCAGCAGTAACAGCAACAACAAACACCTCTATCAACAAAACCCCAAACCACCAACACCAAAAAACCAAATGGGAGCAGTAATCACAAACCAACAGAAACGGGAAAAAAAAATCAACAACAGGAGGAACAATAACAGCAACCAACAACCATCAACAACTATAGCGGGGCAGCAGTAGTAGTAGTAGTAGCAGTAGTAGTAGTAGCAAGAGCAACATCATAAAAGAGCTCCAGAAGCAGCAGGAAGGGTTGGATATGTAACTGAAAATACAATAATAAGAGGTGGTCAGTGCCAATGTTTAAAAACAAAACTAAGAGTTTCTGGGGGGGGGTCAGTGACAGAACAGACTTAAAATCAGACAAAGACTTATCTGTCTCCCTCTAACTGTGACCTACAAAAGACTTGTCTGTTTGTCTGCCCTTATCACTGTGACTCACAAAAGATTTCTGTATCCCCCTCACTAACTGTACTTATAAATATTTTTATTAATATTATTATTGTTATCATCATCAAAAGTAAGCACTTTTCCCCTAAACCCGCAAGGGTCATACAGTTTTAAACGGAAAAAACAAAAACCTTTTAAAATTTTAAAAAAATATTTATAATAGTTTTCCATTAAAAAATAAATACTTGCAGCGGCAGCAGCCGAAACATGTATTTTTGAAAATAATTGAAATAGTCAATAAAAATATTGATTTTTTTTAGATTTTTAATGGGATTTTGAAAAAAAATGTAAAAACATTTAAAAAATATTCAAAAAAGTTTAAAACTTGATTTTTTTGCATTTTTTGACGATTTTAAAGGGATTTCAAGGATTTTGTAAAAAAAGATAAAATATCCCATTTTTAAGCTTCCTAAAAAAAAATCCTAAAATTTTGCTTACTTTTTCCCCAAAATTTTAATTTCAGTGAAATTCTATTTAAAAGGGGGTGAAAATGTAAGTATTTTTGCTAAAATGAGTTTTTTCAGAAAAACATCAAACCGCTCTAAAACTCGAAATATGCCGTAAAAAGCGATTTTGCCCATTTTCTGAGCCAAAAGTTTCAAAAGTATTTTTTGAAAATAATATGAAATTTCTATAAAAATATTGATTTTTTCCCAAAATTTTTAAAAGGGGTTTTTAAAAAAATGTAAATAATTTATATATTTAAAATTCTATAAAACGTTATTATATTGCATTTTTTACGATTTTAAGGCATTTTTACGGATTTTTTGAAAAACTATTTTTTTGATAAAATAACCCTTGGGAAACTTCCCAAAAAAAAATCATAAAATTTTGCTTACTTTTCCCAAAATTTTAATTGCGGGAGAAATTCTTTTAAAATTGTGAAAATTTAAATATTTTAGGAAAAAAAAGAGTTTTGCCGAAAAGCATCAAACCGCTCTAAAACGTCGAAATATGCCTAAAATTGGGTTTTTAAAATTTTTTTTGGTTTTTAAAGTTTCATGTATTTTTGAAAAAAATTAAATATTCTATAAAAATATTGATTTTTATAGATTTTTAATTTGGGGTTTTTTAAAAAAATGTAAAAATTTTTTTAAAAATTAAAAATGCTTATAAAAAGTTATTTTTGCATTTTTTACGATTCAAAAAGGGATTTTCAACGATTTTCGGAAAAACTATTTTTAGATAAAAATATTTCCTATAATTTAAAAATTTCCAAAAAAAAAATCATAAAAAATTTTCACTTTTCCCATAAATTTCAATTGCAAATGAAATTGTAATTTTTAAAAATGTGAAAAATAAAGTATTTTTTAAATAAAAATGAGTTTTGCTGAAAACCTCTCAAACCTCTCTAAAAAAGTTGAAATATGCAATACAATACGATTTTGACATTTTTTTGAGCTTTTTAATGTTTCATGTATTTTTTGAAAATAATATGAAATATTCTATAAAAATGTTGATTTTTATAGATTTTTTAAAGGGTTTTTTTTAAAAAAATGTAAATAATTATTAAATATTAAAAAATGCTATAAAACTTGATTTTATTGCATTTTTACGAAAATTTAAAAAATTTTTAAGGGTTTTCTGAAAAAATATTTTTTTTGATAAAATATACCTGTGGTAAACACTAAAAAAAAAATCCAAAAAATTTTTCTTACTTTTTTTTCCCTAAATTTCAATTGCAGTGAAATTCTATTTAAAAGTGTGAAAATTTAAGTATTTTTGCTAAAAATGAAATTTTTCCAGAAAAGCACTCATCCCCTTTAAAAAGTCGGAATATGCAATAAAACACATTTTAAAAATTTTTTCTGGGCTTTTTTAAATTTCATTATTTTTTGAAAATAATATGAAATATTCATAAAAATATTGTTTTTTTAGATTTTAATGGGATTTTTAAAAAAATGTAAATAATTAAAAAAATTCAAAATGCTATAAAACTTGATTTTATTGCATTTTTGACATTTGGAAGGGATTTTTAACGTTTTCCGGGAAAAAAATATTTTTAAAATAAAATATACCTATAAGTAAACTTCCCAAAAAAAAATCATTAAATT
>WNWK01052948.1:0-12020 GCA_009830355.1 Cherax destructor
AAAAAATATTAACATAAGCGCAACACAGTCAATATTAACATAAGCACAACACAGGTAATATTAACAAGAGCAAACACAGTCAGTATTAAATGAGCGATCAGTCAATATTATCATAACGCAACCAATCAATATTAACATAAGTTAACACAGTCAATAACATAAGCGCAACAAAAAATATTAACATGAGAACAACACAGTCAATTATATGTATATCATTCTCACTATTCATACATTCTCATCTTATATAGGTTGTAGCCAACATTAGTGTTGTCTATCTTTGCAGTTGGAAAGTTTGACTCGATGAATCACAGGTGTTAGGAAGTATTTCTTCAGCACAGGTGGTCGGAATGGAATAGTTTGGTGTAGGATAGGAGGATCCATACATAACTTTAAGAAGAGGTATGATAAAGCCATGGCGCAGGAGGTGACCCAGTAGCTAAAGTGAAGAGGCGGGGCCAGGAGCTATGGCTCGGCCTGACAACCCAACTAGGTGAGTAACTAGGTGAGTACAGGTGGTAGTACTAACAGCTACACTGGTGGTGTATACTAAGAACTACACTGGTGATGTATACTAACAACTACACTGGTGGTGTATACTAACAACTACACTGGTGGTGTATACTAACAACTACACTGGTGGTGTATACTAACAACTACACTGGTGGTGTATACTAACAACTACACTGTTGGTGTATACTAACAACTACACTGGTGATGTATACTAACAACTACACTGGTGGTGTATACTAACAACTACAATGGTGGTGTATACTAACAACTACACTGGTGGTGTATACTAACAACTACACTGGTGGTGTATACTAACAACTACACTGGTGATGTATACTAACAGCTACACTGGTGGTGTATACTAACAACTACACTGGTGGTGTATACTAACAACTACACTGGTGATGTATACTAACAGCAACGCTGGTGGTGTATACTAACAGCTACGCTGGTGGTGTATACTAACAGCTACGCTGGTTATGTATACTAACAGCAACGCTGGTGGTGTATACTAACAGCAACGCTGGTGGTGTATACTAACAGCTACGCTGGTGATGTATACTAACAGCTACACTGGTGGTGTATACTAACAACTACACTGGTGGTGTATACTAACAAGCAATGCTGGTGGTGTATACTAACAGCAACGCTGGTGGTGTATACTAACAGCAACGCTGGTGGTGTATACTAACAGCTACGCTGGTGATGTATACTAACAGCTACACTGGTGGTGTATACTAACAGCTACACTGGTGGTGTATAATAACAACTACACTGGTGGTGTATACTAACAGCTACGCTGGTGGTGTATACTAACAACTACACTGGTGGTGTATACTAACAACTACACTGGTGGTGTATACTAACAACTACACTGGTGAATTATACTAACAGCTACACTGGTGGTGTATACTAACAACTACACTGGTGGTGTATACTAACAACTACACTGGTGATGTATATTAACAACTACACTGGTGGTGTATACTAACAGCTACACTGGTGGTGTATACTAACAACTACACTGGTTGTGTATACTAACAACTACACTGGTGGTGTATACTAACAACTACACTGGTGATGTATACTAACAACTACACTGGTGGTGTATACTAACAGCTACACTGGTGGTGTATACTAACAGCTACGCTGGTTATGTATACTAACAGCAACGCTGGTGGTGTATACTAACAACTACACTGGCGATGTATACTAACAACTACACTGGTGGTGTATACTAACAGCTACGCTGGTGATGTATACTAACAGCAACGCTGGTGGTGTATACTAACAGCTACGCTGGTTATGTATACTAACAGCAACGCTGGTGGTGTATACTAACAGCTACGCTGGTTATGTATACTAACAGCTACACTGGTGGTGTATACTAACAGCTACGCTGGTTATGTATACTAACAGCTACACTGGTGGTGTATACTAACAGCAACGCTTGTGGTGTATACTAACAGCAACGCTGGTGGTGTATACTAACAGCTACACTGGTGGTGTATTCTAACAGCTACACTGGTGGTGTATACTAACAGCTACACTGGTGGTGTATACTAACAGCTACGCTGGTTATGTATACTAACAGCAACGCGGTGGATCTAACAGCTGGTGGTGTATACTAACAGCTTTTCACTACGAGTGGTATGTATACTAACAGCTACGCTGGTATGTATACTAACAGCTACGCTGGTTATGTATACTAACAGCAACGCTTGTGGTGTATACTAACAGCAACGCTGGTGGTGTATACTAACAGCAACGCTGGTGATGTATACTAACAGCAACGCTGGTGGTGTATACTAACAGCTACGCTGGTGGTGTATACTAACAACTACGCTGGTTATGTATACTAACAGCAACGCTGGTGGTGTATACTAACAGCTACGCTGGTTATGTATATTAACAGCAACGCTGGTGGTGTATTCTAACAGCAACGCTGGTGATGTATACTAACAGCTACGCTGGTTATGTATACTAACAGCAACGCTGGTGGTGTATACTAACAGCTACGATGGTGATATATACTAACAGCAACGCTGGTGGTGTATACTAACAGCTACGCTGGTTATGTATACTAACAGCAACGCTGGTGATGTATACTAACAGCTACACTGGTGGTGTATACTAACAGCAATGCTGGTGGTGTATACTAACAGCAACGCTGGTGATGTATACTAACAGCTACGCTGGTGGTGTATACTAACAGCTACGCTGGTTATGTATACTAACAGCAACGCTGGTGATGTATACTAACAGCTACACTGGTGGTGTATACTAACAGCAATGCTGGTGGTGTATACTAACAACTACGCTGGTAGTGTATACTAACAGCTACGCTGGTGGTGTATACTAACAACTACACTGGTTATGTATACTAACAGCTACGCTGGTGGTGTATACTAACAGCTACGCTGGTGGTGTATACTAACAACTACACTGGTTATGTATACTAACACCTACGCTGGTGGTGTATACTAACAGCTACGCTGGTGGTGTATACTAACAACTACGCTGGTTATGTATACTAACAGCTACGCTGGTGGTGTATACTAACAACTACGCTGGTTATGTATACTAACAGCTACGCTGGTGGTGTATACTAACAGCTACGCTGGTGGTGTATCTAAGCAGACTACGCTGGTATAAGTATACTGCAGCTACGCTGGTGGTGTATACTAACAGCAACGCTGGTGGTGTATACTAACAGCTACGCTGGTGGTGTATACTAACAGCTACGCTGGTTATGTATATTAACAGCAACGCTGGTGGTGTATTCTAACAGCAACGCTGGTGATGTATACTAACAGCTACGCTGGTTATGTATACTAACAGCAACGCTGGTGGTGTATACTAACAGCTACGCTGGTTATTACTAACACTAAGCTGGTGGTGATCACAGCTGGTGTTGTATATTAACAGCTACACTGGTGGTGTATACTAACAGCAACGCTGGTGGTGTATACTAACAGCAACGCTGGTGATGTATACTAACAGCAACGCTGGTGGTGTATACTAACAGCAACGCTGGTGGTGTATACTAGTGATATATATTAACAAGTACACTAGTAGTGTAAACTCACCTTGTGCCAGAGTGTTGTTTACGTCGCTACACAGAACAGCGACCACAAAAATTAAACATAAACAGCAGCACATTGTAAGTATATCCTCCCTCACTGAGACTCACAGAGCAACTGAGGCTGGAGACCCGTTACACCACTATCTATATATACTGTTATTCAAGTTTTCTTATGGCTACACCGCTCCTCAGGTCTCTCAGGCTACACCGCTCCTCAGGTCTCTCAGGCTACACCGCTCCTCAGGTCTCTCTCAGGCTACACCGCTCCTCAGGTCTCTCGGGCTACACCGCTCCTCAGGTCTCTCTCGGGCTTCACCGCTCCTCAGGTCTCTCAGGCTACACCGCTCCTCAGGTCTCTCGGGCTACACCGCTCCTCAGGTCTCTCGGGCTACACCGCTCTTCAGGTCTCTCGGGCTACGCCGCTCATCAGGTCTCTCGGGCTACACCGCTCCTCAGGTCTCTCGGGCTACACCGCTCCTCAGGTTCTCGGGCTCACCGCTCCTCAGGTCTCTCTCGTGCTACACCGCTCCTCAGGTCTCTCAAGCTACACCGCTCCTCAGGTCTCTCGGGCTACACCGTTCCTCAGGTCTCTCGGGCTACACCGCTCTTCAGGTCTCTCGGGCTACGCCGCTCATCAGGTCTCTCGGGCTACACGCTCCTCAGGTCTCTCGGGCTACACCGCTCCTCAGGTCTCTCGGGCTACACCGCTCCTCAGGTCTCTCGGGCTACACCGCTCCTCAGGTCTCTCTCGGGCTACACCGCTCCTCAGGTCTCTCGGGCTACACGCTCCTCAGGTCTCTCTCGGGCTACACCGCTCCTCAGGTCTCTCTCGGGCTACACCGCTCCTCAGGTCTCTCTCGGGCTACACCGCTCCTCAGGTCTCTCGGGCTACACCGCTCCTCAGGTCTCTCGGGCTACACCGCTCCTCAGGTCTCTCTCGGGCTACACCGCTCCTCAGGTCTCTCTCGGGCTACACCGCTCCGCAGGTCTCTCGGCCTACGCCGCTCATCAGGTCTCTTGGGCTACACCGCTCCTCAGGTCTCTCTCGGGCTACACCGCTCCTCAGGTCTCTCGGGCTACGTTGCTCCTCAGGTCTCTCGGGCTACACCGCTCCTCAGGTCTCTCTCGGGCTACACCGCTCCTCAGGTCTCTCGGGCTACACCACTCCTCAGGTCTCTCTCGGGCTACACCGCTCATCAGGTCTCTCAGGCTACACCGCTCCTCAGGTCTCTCTCGGGCTACACCGCTCATCAGGTCTCTCGGGCTACGATGCTCATCAGGTCTCTTGGGCTACACCGCTCCTCAGGTCTCTCTCGGGCTACACCGCTCCTCAGGTCTCTTCTGCTACACCGCTCCTAAGGTCTCTCTCGGGCTACACCGCTCCTCAGGTCTCTTGGGCTACACCGCTCCTCAGGTCTCTCTCGGGCTACACCGCTCCTCAGGTCTCTCGGGCTACACCACTCCTCAGGTCTCTCTCGGGCTACACCGCTCCTCAGGTCTCTCTCGGGCTACACCGCTCCTCAGGTCTCTCTCGGGCTACACCGCTCCCCAGGTCTCTCGGGCTACACCGCTCATCAGGTCTCGCCTGCGCTCCGCCGCCACGTCTTTGAATTATCTTTCTACCTTTCTTAGCTACAAAAACTATAAAGAATACTACTACCTATATTACTGATAAAAATATTATTGCTAATACAAGAACAGCTCGACTACTTCAAGTGTTTGTGTGTGTGTGTGTGTGTGTGTGCATCTTGGCATCTCGTCCACAGTGCCTACCTAATCTAATTCTAATTCTAGAATGCTACTAACCACTGCTACTAAAAGTTACTACTTATACACTGGTAATAATATTGTTGCTAATACATGAACAATTGTATGGTATACTACTTCTGTATCCTGACTACTTCAAGTGTATGTGTGTGTGACGTGTGTACACATGTGTACATTTGGTTGGTAGCCCTGCGCCATAACTTATCTTCCTACCTATGAAATTCTTATGTTTTCAGCTCCTCAAAGCAGGGATTTTTCCCACACTTCAATAACTCAGGGCCAGAAACCTGCAAAACCTGCAAACCACAACTAGGATTTTGTACATTACATCCGATGTCTGCTGGGTCTGTCAGATTGTTGATACTCTCCTGGTGTGGCACCCTGCTGGGTATTGTACCTCTTCATTTCTTTTCTATTGGGCTCACTTAATGCAGTCACCGTACTGCTCACTGCTTGCCTTGCACTGGTCTCCCTTACTTGGGTACCTCCAGTAGACATGCTCCCCACTGCGTCTCCTACGATATATTCTCCACTTCCTGCTGTGTGGCAACCGCTGTTAGGCCTATCGCCGGTTCCCCTCACCGCACTTTCACTATTTAGTGTGTGTTTACCCTCTGCGATCACTCGTATTTCCCTGCTTTTTGGTTTTAAATGAGTATGACACTTTAGTCTATGCCCACTCCTGTTTGTTGCACTCGGATTCCCCCTAGGACCACCCAATACGACCCAATTTAGCGGAGCTCAAAACGCGCGTGACTGCTTTGACTGAATGCCGTGTGTAGTGTGTGTGTGTGTGTATATTTGTATGCGTGTGTATATGTGTGTGTATATGTGTGTGTGTGTGTGTGTGTGTGTGTGTGTGTGTGTGTGTGTGTGTGTGTGTTTGTGTGTGTGTGTGTGTGTGTGTGTGTGTGTGTTTATGTTGCTTTAGGAGAATAAAATTTTCAGACGGTCAGATCTGCATCAACACTTACATTTCACTCTCCAACGTCATCGAATCAGGTGGCAGCTTTTGTGAAGGTTTGAAGCTTAGCCACTTAAGTGTTTTGAAAGATGTTTCAGCCATTCCAGGATGTTGTTAATGATTTCAAAAACTTTGGTCACAGGACATGTTAACATGCCAATTGTTCAATGAGTATAATTCTCGTTATCGTACAAAAACATTAAAAGTTTGAAGTCGATTGGTTGAGGCGTTCGTTGTTTTGTGTCACTGTATTGTTGTGTGTAACTGCACTTGTGGTTTACGGTGCTCTTTATGTCACTGAACTGTTCTTGCTTGTCACTTTAATGTTCTTGCAAGTTACTATTCTTGTATGATGGTGTAGTGTTATTATATGTTGTTGTATTTTCCAATGACATCTTCCACAATAGTTTCTCCTATACTGTCATTTATGTCTTCCAGAACAATAATGTCAACTAAAAATTCCCAAAACATTCACTTAACAATTCTCAGAATCCATATCCCACTCTCATCCATATTTATCTCATCTATTTGATTTTAACACAAATAACACAATACATAACACACAAAACAATAATATCTCTCCAGTAATAAAGGTGACTATCATGGTAGTCTAGATCTGACAAAAAAGATGTTATCAGCCTGTCCTTCAACCTGGCAAATTCGGGTCAATGTTGCAAAACTTGCAACAAAAATATATTATTTTGCAACAATGCGCTTCTTTTTATGTTTAACTTATTCTATGTTATTCTCATCCATACATTCCCTTCCCTTTTTAATCTCTGTACTTCATTACTTAAACTTTGTCTTTCACATCACTTTGTAAATCACAGTTCTGATATACACATTTCCTGGTATACTCTACACACAATACACAATCATCTACTGTTCATATTGCTTATTTTTTTTACAATTCTAACACTGTGTTAGAATTAGTGAAGTGTATTAGAAGCAAAGTGTGACACAAACCTAGACTTGTGAAGAGCGATGTTTACTAACGAGTAGATGTAATTAAAACTCAGATACTATTATTCTACGTCAACATTGTTCAGTAGTTTCAACACTACGCAAACATTTGACTGTTATAAACAGAGAATCACACATAAGGGATCTTTTGAAACAGCAATTGTAATATGCATCTGAATAAAGACATTTCCTTAAAGGAAAGTTTATGAAATAATGTATATATTTTAACCGGCATTATTACTTTAGTATGTTTAGTGTTAGCAGTCACTTTGAGGGCGAGGGTTGCTTCTGCAGTGTGAGGGCGAGGGTTGATTCTGCAGTGTGAGGGCGAGGGTTGCTTCTGCAGTGTGAGGGCGAGGGTTGCTTCTGCAGTGTGAGGGCGAGGGTTGCTTCTACAGTCTGAGGCGAGGTTGCTTCTGCAGTGTGAGGCGAGGTTGCTTCTGCAGTGTGAGGGCGAGGGTTGCTTCTGCAGTCTGAGGGCGAGGGTTGCTTCTGCAGTGTGAGGGCGAGGGTTGCTTCTGCAGTGTGAGGGCGAGGGTTGCTTCTGCAGTCTGAGGGCGAGGGTTGCTTCTGCAGTGTGAGGGCGAGGGTTGCTTCTGCAGTCTGAGGGCGGGTTGCTTCTGCAGTCTGAGGGCGAGGTTGCTTCTGCAGTGTGAGGGCGAGGTTGCTTCTGCAGTGTGAGGGCGAGGGTTGCTTCTACAGTCTGAGGGCGAGGGTTGCTTCTGCAGTGTGAGGGCGAGGGTTGCTTCTGCAGTCTAAGATGTGAATGAATTTGTCCAACACTGTATATATGCTAGTGTTATAAAACTTAGTTTTGTGTATTGTGTGAAGTCTTTGATGAGACGATGTACACTCACTGTGCTAACTCAGTGTAGTGTGCTAGTGGGTTGTACACCCAGATACTTGTGTGAGTCTTGAGAGTTTTGTGTGATGGAACTCAATTAATATAATTAGTCTTGTGTTGATCTTTGATAATTTGATGAACTTAGAGTTGATGTCTGTGTTGACAGATGGTGACCCGTCACTGCCTCCTGAAGGTGTGTGGTGACCCGTCACTGGCTCCTGAAGGTGTGTGGTGACCCATCACTGTCTCTTCAAGATGTGTTGTGACCTGCCACTGTCTCCTGAAGGAGTGTCGGTGTTTGCACACGTGATTTACATATTTATATGTACATGTGTGTGTTTGTGTGAGTGTGTAGCGTAGAGGTTGTAGTGTGAGGTGTGGGTGAGTGTGTAGCGTAGAGGTGTAGTAGGTGGGTGGGGTGCGTGGGGTTGTAGTGAGGTGGGTGGTGTGAGCGTAGAGGTTGTAGTGTGAGGTGTGGGTGAGTGTGTAGCGTAGAGGTTGTAGTGTGAGGTGTGGGTGAGTGTGTAGCGTAGAGGTTGTAGTGTGAGGTGTGGGTGAGTGTGTAGCGTAGAGGTTGTAGTGTGAGGTGTGGGTGAGTGTGTAGCGTAGAGGTTGTAGTGTGAGGTGTGGGTGAGTGTGTAGCGTAGAGGTTGTAGTGTGGTGTGGGTGAGTGTGTAGCGTAGAGGTTGTAGTGTGAGGTGTGGGTGAGTGTGTAGCGTAGGGTTGTAGTGTGAGGTGTGGGTGAGTGTGTAGCGTAGAGGTTGTAGTGTGAGGTGTGGGTGAGTGTGTAGCGTAGGGGTTGTAGTGTAGGTGTGGGTGAGTGTGTAGCGTAGAGGTTGTAGTGTGAGGTGTGGGTGAGTGTGTAGCGTAGAGGTTGTAGTGTGAGGTGTGGGTGAGTGTGTAGCGTAGAGGTTGTAGTGTGAGGTGTGGGTGAGTGTGTAGCGTAGAGGTTGTAGTGTGAGGTGGGTGAGTGTGTAGCGGAGGTTGTAGTGTGAGGTGTGGGTGAGGTGCAGAGGTTGTAGTGTGAGGTGTGGGTGAGTGTGTAGCGTAGAGGTTGTAGTGTGAGGTGTGGGTGAGTGTGTAGCGTAGAGGTTGTAGTGTGAGGTGTGGGTGAGTGTGTAGCGTAGAGGTTGTAGTGTGAGGTGTGGGTGAGTGTGTAGCGTGAGGTTGTAGTGTGAGGTGTGGGTGAGTGTGTAGCGTAGAGGTTGTAGTGTGAGGTGTGGGTGAGTGTGTAGCGTAGAGGTTGTGGTGTGAGGTGTGGGTGAGTGTGTAGCGTAGAGTTGTAGTGTGAGGTGTGGGTGAGTGTGTAGCGTGAGGTTGTAGTGTGAGGTGTGGGTGAGTGTGTAGCGTGAGGTTGTAGTGTGAGGTGTGGGTGAGTGTGTAGCGTAGAGGTTGTAGTGTGAGTGTGGGTGAGTGTGTAGCGTAGAGGTTGTAGTGTGAGGTGTGGGTGAGTGTGTAGCGTAGATGTTGTAGTGTGAGGTGTGGGTGAGTGTGTAGCGTAGAGGTTGTAGTGTGAGGTGTGGGTGAGTGTGTAGCGTAGATGTTGTAGTGTGAGGTGTGGGTGAGTGTGTAGCGTAGGGTTGTAGTGTGAGGTGTGGGTGAGTGTGTGCGTAGATGTTGTAGTGTGAGGTGTGGGTGAGTGTGTAGCGTAGAGGTTGTAGTGTGAGGTGTGGGTGAGTGTGTAGCGTAGAGGTTGTAGTGTGGTGTGGGTGAGTGTGTAGCGTAGAGGTTGTAGTGTGAGGTGTGGGTGAGTGTGTAGCGTAGAGGTTGTAGTGTGAGGTGTGGGTGAGTGTGTGCGTAGAGGTTGTAGTGTGAGGTGTGGGTGAGTGTGTAGCGTAGAGGTTGTAGTGTGAGGTGTGGGTGAGTGTGTAGCGTAGGGTTGTAGTGTGAGGTGTGGGTGAGTGTGTAGCGTAGGGTTGTAGTGTGAGTGTGGGTGAGTGTGTAGCGTAGAGGTTGTAGTGTGAGGTGTGGGTGAGTGTGTAGCGTAGGGTTGTAGTGTGAGGTGTGGGTGAGTGTGTAGCGTAGAGGTTGTAGTGTGAGGTGTGGGTGAGTGTGTAGCGTAGAGGTTGTAGTGTGGTGTGGGTGAGTGTGTAGCGTAGAGGTTGTAGTGTGAGGTGTGGGTGAGTGTGTAGCGTGAGGTTGTAGTGTGAGGTGTGGGTGAGTGTGTAGCGTAGAGGTTGTGTGTGAGGTGTGGGTGAGTGTGTAGCGTAGAGGTTGTAGTGTGAGGTGTGGGTGAGTGTGTAGCGTAGGGTTGTAGTGTGAGGTGTGGGTGAGTGTGTAGCGTAGAGGTTGTAGTGTGAGTGTGGGTGAGGTGGCGTGAGGTTGTAGTGTGAGGTGTGGGTGAGTGTGTAGCGTAGAGGTTGTAGTGTGAGGTGTGGGTGAGTGTGAGCGTAGAGGTTTGTAGTGTGAGGTGTGGGTGAGTGTGTGCGTAGAGGTTGTAGTGTGAGGTGTGGGTGAGTGTGTAGCGTAGGGTTGTAGTGTGAGGTGTGGGTGAGTGTGTAGCGTAGATGTTGTAGTGTGAGGTGTGGGTGAGTGTGAGCGTAGAGGTTGTAGTGTAGGTGTGGGTGAGTGTGTAGCGTAGGGTTGTAGTGTGAGGTGTGGGTGAGTGTGTAGCGTAGAGGTTGTAGTGTGAGGTGTGGGTGAGTGTGTAGCGTAGAGGTTGTAGTGTGAGGTGTGGGTGAGTGTGTAGCGTAGAGGTTGTAGTGTGAGGTGTGGGTGAGTGTGTAGCGTAGAGGTTGTAGTGTGAGGTGTGGGTGAGTGTGTGCGTAGGGTTGTAGTGTGAGGTGTGGGTGAGTGTGTAGCGTAGAGGTTGTAGTGTGAGGTGTGGGTGAGTGTGTAGCGTAGGGTTGTAGTGTGAGGTGTGGGTGAGTGTGTAGCGTAGAGGTTGTAGTGTGAGGTGTGGGTGGTGTGTGCGTAGGGTTGTAGGTGAGGTGTGGGTGGTGTGTAGCGTGAGGTTGGTGGGGTGTGGGTGGTGTGGCGTGGGTTGTAGTGTGAGTGTGGGTGAGGTGTAGCGTGGGTTGTAGTGTGAGGTGTGGGTGGTGTGTGGGCGTGGGTTGTAGTGTGAGGTGTGGGTGGTGTGTGCGTGGGTTGTAGTGTGAGGTGTGGGTGAGTGTGTGGCAGAGGTTGTGTGTGAGGTGGGGTGGTGTGTGGGTAGGGTTGTAGTGTGAGGTGGGGTGAGTGTGTATTTGTTTACATACTAAGTAATACTGAAAGGAGGGATTTTATATATTGTTGAATAAATGTGTGTGTGTGTGTGTGTGTGTTTTCTGTGTGTGTACTCCCTAGTTGACTCACCTAGTTGTGGTTCCAGGGGTCAATTCAAGCTCCTGTCCCCATCTCTTCACTGGTTTACTGGGTCCTTGGCCTGAGCTTAATCATACCTCTTCTTAAAGCTATGAATGGATCCTGCCTCCCTCATCACTTCCCAAACTATTCCACTTCCGACCCTCTGTGACTGAAAAATACTTTCCTAACATCCATGGTTCATCTGGTCTTCAACTTCTAACTGTGTATGTGTGTGTTAGTTACCATTTTGTCCTAGGCACTGTCATTAGACACTAGGCCTGTTTATTATGAGTGTGTGTGTGTGTGTGGAAGGCCGAATGTTTGGCCCCTTTTGGGGAAATTTAACCCGGGCCCTCCCCTCGTGGCAGGCGCGCCACCATGCCTGTGTGTGTACTCACCTAATTGTGGTTGCAGGCGTCGATACTCAGGTCCTGTGTGTGTGTGTGTACTCACCTAATTGACTCACCTAATTGTGGTTGCGGGTCGAGACTCAGCTCCTGGCCCCGCCTCTTGCTGTCTGCCTGGGTCTCTGCTCCCCCCTCCTCCATGAGCTTTATCAACCTTGTCTTAAAACTATGTATGGTTCCTGCCTCCACTATATC
>WNWK01052949.1:0-12020 GCA_009830355.1 Cherax destructor
GCATCTATTCCTGTGTCACCATTTGTGGTCGTTTCAGACTCCTTAGTGCATTACAGGCTATCCGTAAAATTGATACACCTCACCTCCTAGTTCTTCGTATCCACCTTTGGTTACGCCGTATCTTTAGCAAGCATAAAGATATTGTTTTTTGTTGGGTCCCTGGTCATGTTGACGTACAGGGCAATGAACAGGCAGACACTGCTGCGCGGTCAGCAGTACATGACCTTCCAGTTTCATATAGAGGTGTTCCTTTCACGGACTATTTTGCGGTCATTGCTACCCACCTTCGCACCCGTTGGCAACAACGCTGGTCTGACCTGCTGAATAACAAACTTCATTCTATTAAACCGATTATAGGTTTCTGGTCTTCTTGTCACCAATGTCGAGGTTGGGAGACTACACTCTCCCGTCTTCGCATCGGCCACACTCGTCTTACTCACGGGTATCTAATGGAGAGGCTCCCTGCCCCTCTCTGTGAGCATTGTCAGGTTCCAGTGTCTGTTCGACATATTCTGCTGGACTGCCCCCACTATCAACGAGCACGCAGAATTTACCTCCAACGACGTCTTCGCTCTGCGGCCATTTCTTTACCTTCCCTTCTTGCAGATGGACCCTCCTTTAATCCTGACTCTCTTGTTGACTTTTTGACAGAAACTGACTTACTACACAAACTCTGAAGATTATACCTCTAGCACCTCCCTCAGTCCCTTCTACCTCGATCTCTTGCTACCCTCTATCCCTGCACTATCCACCGTCATGCTGCACTCCATACCTTACTAATCATCCATCTCCCTCTTACAACCCACTCTCCCTGCATCCTACAATAACCTGCAGCGCTGTATAACCCCTGTGGTTTAGCGCTTCTATTTGATTATAATAAATAATGCCCTCACTTTACCTTCCCTTCTTGCTGATGGATCCTCCTTTAACCCAGACACTCTCATTGACTTTTTGACAGCAACTGATTTACTGCACAAACTGATGATAATGACTCTAGCACTCCTCACTGCCCTTTTTACCTCTACCTCAATCTCTTGCTACCCTCTACCCCTGCACTATCCACTGCCCCGCTGCACTCCATGCCCTAATACACATCCCTCTCTCTCTTGCTACCCAATACCCCTGCATTCTTCTCTGCCCTGCTGCACTGTATGCAAAGTCATCTAAAATTATCAGTAGAAGAGTGGTGGGCCACCTAGGAAGTAATGAGCTTATTCACGACATCCATCACAGATTGAGAGACGGGAAATCCTGTGTAACAAACCCACTAGAGTTGTATGACAAGGTGTCAGAGAGAGAGAGAGAGAGAGAGAGAGAGAGAGAGAGAGAGAGAGAGAGAGAGAGAGAGAGAGAGAGAGAGAGAGAGGAGAGAGTAGAGAGAGTAGATATGAGGGGAGGCAGAGGTGGGTGTGCATCTTGGACTGTAAGAAGGCTTTGGACACAGTTCCACGCAAGAGACTAGTGGAAAAGTTGGATGACCAGGCAGGTATATCAGGGAAGGCACTGCAATGGATCAGAATACCTGACAGGAAGGGAACAGCGAGTCATGGTACGCGACAAGGTGTCAGGCTAGGTGCCTGTGACGAACGGCGTTTCACAGGGTTCGGTCCTAAGACTGGCGCTGTTGCTGGTATATGTGAGTGACATGACAGAAGGGATAGACTTAGAAGTGTCCCTGTTTGCAGACAATGTGAAGCTAATGAGGAGAATTCAATCGGACGAGGATCAGGCGGAAATGCAAGGGAATCTGGACAGGTTGCAGGTCTGGTCCAGCAACTCGCTCCTAGAGTTTAACCCCACTAAGTGCAAAGCCATGAAGATCGGGGAAGGGCACAGAAGACTGCAGACAAAGTACTGTCTAGGAGGGGGCCAAATACTGCAAACCTCACTCAAGGGAAAGGATCTTGAGGTGAGCATAATACCGAGCACATCTCTTGAGGTGCACACCAACCAAATAAGTGCTACAGCATATGGGCAACTAGTAAACCTAAGAATAGCATGTCGACACATCAGTAAAGAATCGTTCAGGACTCTGTATACAGTATACGTCAGGCCCATACTTGAGTATGCAGCACCAGTTTGGAACCCACACCTAGTCAAGCAAGTGCGAAGTTTTGCAACGAGACTAATCCCGGAGCTAAGAGGCATGTCCTACGAGGCCAAATTCAAGTGTGCTAGAGCTTATAAAATGTATAGAAGGCAAAAAGACTCATGAAAACAAGGAGTTGAGCGCAAGATCCAGAAACTAAAATACATGGATAAAGGGAGAGGTCCAGCGGCACTATGAGAATGATATATATCCTCAAAAGCCAAATCTGGTTCAAAGTTACTATACTGCCACATTAAGAGAAAAACAGCAGTTAAGAACCAGGTAACGAGGCTGAAGTAGGAAGTAGGGGAACTCACAAGGAGCGATGGGGAAGTATGTGAAGAGCTGTTGTACTCTACAGCCTCGAGTTTGCTTCCAGTAAACTCGAGGCTGTAGGGTACAACAACATGTGCTGGACACACTGCACACAAAAGAGGAGGTGAACAAACTTCTAGATAAACTAGCAGTTTGTTCACCACCTCGCGGTGGGGACAGATAACATCCCTTCTTGGGTTCTGAGAGAGAGCAGACGCACTGTATGTGCCGCTAACATTAATTTTCAGTATATATATCGAAAGAGGGCAACTGCCTGAAGGGTGGAAGACAGCAAACGTAGTCCCATTTTCTTAGGAAAGGAGACGGACAGGCAGCATTAAACTACAGACCAATGTCGCTAACATGTGTAGTATATAGTCATGAAGAAGATTATCAGCAGGAGAATGGTGGAGAATCTAGAAATAAACGGCCTCATACTTGACAACCAGCACTTCTTCACGGAAGTTAAATCATGCGTTACAAACCTACTGGAGTTCGACGACGAGGTAGCAGAAGTAAAACGGTGGAGAGAGGGATGGGTAGATTGTATCTAATGGGACTTTAAGAAGGCTTTCAAAATAGTACCACACAAGAGACTGGTTAATAAACTCGTGCATCCATGAATAGCAGGAAAAGCACTGCTATGGATTAGGGAATTCCTGACAGGAAGGGAACAACGAGTGTTGTTACCTGAAGGGGTGTAAGAGTGGGCTCATTTATCGAGTGGGGTTCCTTAAAGGTCAATCAAAAGGCTTGTGCTGTTTCTGTAATATGTGAATTACATGTCGGAAGGGATAGATTGAGAGGTGTCCCTGTGTGCAGACGACGTGAAGCTAATTCAAGCGGACGAGGACCAGGTAAGACTAAAAGAGAATCTGGACATGCTGCAATCCTGGTTCGACAAATGGTTCTTGGAGTTTAACACATCCAACTGGAAGGACAAAGAAGTGGATGGACAAAAAATGCAGCAGATGGAGTACATGCTCGGGGGTCAAAGGCTGCAAACCTCAGTCAAGGAAAAGGATCTTGGGGTGAGCATCACAACGAAAATATTCCCTGAGGCGCACATCGACCAAATAACTGCTGCAGCATGTGGGCTCCTGGCAAAGGTAAAAATAGCGTTTTCACATCTAAGTAAGGAGTCATTCACGGCACTATACACTGTGTACGTCACGCCCACATTGGAATATACAGCTCCAGTATGGGACGCACACCTCAAAGGTTTGCAAGAAGACTAGTCCCGGAGCTAAGAGATATGTCCTACGAGTAGAGGTTAAAGCAAATCAATGTGACGATACTGTAGGAAAGCCTAATAGGGGGACATAATAACGACATATAAAATACTGGGAGGAGTTGAGAAGCTGGACAAGAACTGAATGTTTCAGAGATGAGATACAACAACCAGGTGCCACAACTGAAAGTTGAAAACTCAGATAAGTCAAAAAATGCTAGGATGTATTTTTTCAGCACCAGAGTTGTCAGGATGTGAAACAAACCGGAGTGATGTATTGGAGGCAGGATCCACACATAGTTTTAAGAATACACAGATATCCAGTACATAGAAAGAATCTTATGACGACGGTTCAGTCCGACTTGCACCATTAACTATTCACACTAACAAAGAAAGATAAGAGAGCCAGTATGTATACGAGAATAGAGCAGGAAAAAAACAAATAGAGGAGGAAGAAAAAGGGAAGTGGAGATAGTAGGCTAGAGGTAATGTTGATAGTGGTAGTAGCAGTAGAGGTAGTAGTAAGTTGAGGTAGGAGTAATAGTGGCGCAAGAGACAGAAAGTGGAGTGAAGCTATGGAACAGCAACAGTAGTAGTAGAGTAGTAGTAGTAGTGGTGGTAGTAGTAGTAGCAGTAGTATAGTAGTAGTAGTAGTAGTACTAGTACTAATAGTAGTAGTAATAATAGCAGTAGTGGATTAAGTCTAAGGACAAGAAAAAGAGCGCTACAGGAGAGCTAATAGCCTACAAGGGTGAGACCAAAAACACGGGAGAGGGAAAACTACAGGAGAGAACAAACACACCTTGGCAGAAGAAACGAAGACAAAGAAAATATATGAAAGAAGAGGGGGGGGGGATACTTCAACAGTACTCTTCTGTGAAGGCTAGAAGAAGGGTAGACAGTTTTTGCAGAGGACCGAACAGTCAATAGGATGACTGTGATTTCTAACATGACAGAAATGAGTATTATTAGTGTTGGCACATAAGAAGTGTTAGACTTGCCGACACCAATAATGCTCTTTTCTGTCATGTTAGACATCACAGTCATCCTCTGCAAAAAAAAAAAATGTTTTTCGTTCTATCCTTCACATTATTATTATTATAATCAAATAGAAGCGCTAAACCACAGGGGTCATACAGCGCTGCAGGTTATTGCAGGATGCAGGGAGAATGGGTTGTAAGAGGGAGATGGATAATTAGTAGGGTATGGAGTGCAGCAGGACAGTGGATAGTGCAGGGATAGAGGGTAGCAAGAGATCGAGGTAGAAGGGACTGAGGGAGGTGCTCAAGGTATAATCTTCAGAGTTTGTGTAGTAAGTCAGTTTCTGTCAAAAAGTCAACGAGAGAGTCAGGATTAAAGGAGGGTCCATCATCAAGAAGGGAAGTTAAAGAAAGGGACGTAGAGCGAAGACGCCGTTGGAGGTAGATTCTGCGTGCTCGTTGATAGAGTGGACAGTCTAACAGAATATGTCGAACAGACACTGGAACCTGACAATGCTCACAGAGAGGGGCAGGGAGCCTCTCCATGAGATACCCGTGTGTAAGACGAGTGTGGCCAATGCGAAGACGAGAGAGTGTAGTCTCCCAACCCCGACATTGGTGACACGAAGGCCAGAAACCTATACTCGGTTTAATATAATGAAGTTTGTTATTTAGCAGGTCAGACCAGCGTTGTTGCCAACGGGTGGGAAGGTGGGTAGCAATGACCGCAAAATAGTCCGTAAAAGGAACACCTCTATATGAAACTGGAAGGTCATGTACTGGTGACCGCGCAGCAGTGTCTGCCTGTTCATTGCCCTGTACGTCAACATGACCAGAGACCCAACAAAACACAATATCTTTGTGCTTGCTAGAGATACAGCGTAACCAAAGTTGGATACGAAGAACTAGGGGGTGAGGTGTATCAATTTTATGGATAGCCTTTAAAGCACTAAGGGAGTCTGAAACGACCACAAATGGTGATACAGGCATAGATGCAATACGGATAAGTGCCACAAGAATGCCATACAATTCAGCCGTAAATATGCTAGCCGAGGGTAATAGATGCCCTCGCACAACGCTGTCCGGAAACACTGCTGCGAATCCGATGCCGTCAGAAGACTTTGAACCATCAGTGTATACTGCGATGGCATGGGAATGAGAACGGAAGTGGTCTAGAAAAAAAGAGCGAGAAGCCGCCGTAGATAGGCGGGCTTTCGCGCAAGGTAGAGGAATAGAACAGACACGGAAAGCAGGAACTTCCCAAGGGGGTAGGGGAAAGGGAGATGTCACATGAACATATAGAAGTGATGTTTTCACATCACACACGTGTTATAGGCACATAACAGTACATTGTGAAGGGAAGACAAGAGTGAATGTAGAAGAAGAGAAAAGGGACGAAGTAAGCAGGGGCGACGAACAAATAAAGAGCGTCTACTAACATCTGTAACAATCCTATACATGGAAGGATTGCGGATGTCATGAGAGCAAACATAATAGCGAATGCAATGTGCATCACGACGATCGGACAAGGATGGAATGTTCGCTTCTACATAGAGGCTCTCAACCGGGGAAGAACGAAATGCACCAAGGCATAAGCGTAATCCCTGGTGATGGATGGGATTAAGGATGGAAAGAGTAGCAGGGAAGGCCGCCGAATATATCTGGACACCATAATCGAGTTTTGACAAAATTAGGGCTGAATGTAGACGAAGGAGAGTTCTACGATCAGCCCCCCATGAAAGATGTGCGAGGGTTTTTAGGAGGTTCAGCCGGCTGTGACAAGTTGCCTTAAGAGAGGTAATATGAGGTTTCCAGGACAATCGACGGTCAAACAGAAGGCCAAGAAACCTGACTGTATCACGTTCTGGAATACGTGAGCTGTATAGGTACAATGGATGATCAAAGACCACTGAACGTCTAGTAAACGTAATTTGATGAGTTTTGCCACTAGAAAATTTAAACCCGTGAGTGGTGGCCCAATCAGAAACCCGGTTGATGGCATGCTGGAGGGAAACTGCAATGAGGTGACAGTCAGCTACTCATCATGGAATGTCCAAATCAATCTAGATGCATTTTGACAGCTGCGTGATCCTAGAAAGGAATCCAAGAATTGCTAAATTCCAAGCCCCTTTTCTTCAATGCACACGACTGGGATAGTGCAGAGTGAGACATTTGACTGCCGGAAAAGGAGCATCAAGGTCCCATTATGACTGTGTTAATCTTGAAAATATTATTAGTAATAGTGTGAAGAGGATCAAAATAAGAATTCACAATCATCATTTGAAAACTAAAACCTCATTTTTTTCGAAAAAAAAAATGCATATTAAGACATACCTAATGCAATCAATTTCAAATCATCAACTAAAAAACACCAACTCTTAAGATATATTGAAGAGGCTTTCTCAGGTTATCTCAGGGAGACTAAACTCTTCACATAAACTAGCACACTAAGCTTGATTTCTCCAAGTGTTGAAGGTTTTAAGCAAATCGGAAGTAACACTCTGAAAATATTGCATAAAAAGAAGTATATTTTTCCCATATTTTTTAAGAAAAAGAAAGCTTGGACCACCACAGTCCACACTTTCCTCTAAGTAACAGCAATCAAATTTTAAGAAAATGAGCGATAAGCAAGCTTGAAAATTAGTAAGTAGTTAAACTATTTTTATTTAAGCTTCATGTACATAATATACAATTTCTTTTTGCAGTGGTGTAGAGGGCACACACGTGTTATAGGCACATAACAGTACATTGTGTAGATTTAAGCCAGGATATCCCAATATAATAATAATAATAATAATATCTTTATTTACTACAAGTACATGTACATGGTATACAGGCCTAGCTGACATCAGTGACATACTACTATATAGAAAGTCCCTTGTTATGCTGAGCATTTCGGGCAGATTAGGTCAGTGTCCTAGGATGCGACTCACACCAGTCGACTAACACCCAGGTACCCATTTTACTGATGGGGAACATAGACAACAGGTGTAAAGAAAAACGCCCAATGTTTCTGCCCTGGCTGGGAATCGAACACAGGCCCTCGCCGTGTGAAGCGAGAGCTTTAGCCACCAGACCACCAGAGCCCACATCAAATACTCTGATTCGTTTCCCAACAGAAGAGATTCATCAATTGTTTGTCTGAAACCATTCGAGGTAATATAACAAGCACTTTAAACTTACACAATATAAATTCAACAGAAAACTTTCTTTGAGAAAAACCCATGAGCACTAAAAGCTTAAAGCTGACCCGATGATGTTTTCTCCGGTTATTATACAGAATCCAACAAAATTTGCACCTACACCGTTTTTTACCCATGGAACGTTTTATCTATTCCATGTGATGCATCAAGGCATTGAAGGTATCAAGATTCGATCCAAGCAAAGGAAGAATACGTTTTTCTCCTTTGATCAAGAGCCCTCAAGAACATTAAGAAATTCGCCAAACAAAAAGCATAGACATTTTCCAAAGTAGGATACACGAGTATTGAAACTTTAGAGCCAATCAGAAGAGGCTTTCTCATGAATACCAATTTTAAGAAAGGTCTATATAACATTGGGTTTAGCGCTTCTATTTGATTATAATAATAATAATAATAATAATAATAATAATAATAATAATATATAACATTGATCAGACTGCTGTTCCACTAGTACAGGGCTACTCAACTGGCGGTACGCGGTCCGTATCCGGACCTTCTGAGTGTTGTAGTTGGACCGCGGGCTTCAGGAGAAACCCCTAGTTAAATAACAGCTGTTGCCATGTTCAGGATCAGGTGGTACACAAGAGCGGGATTAATACATTATTCTATCTGAATGGAATGCATACACTGAATTGAATACAGTATTCTAGCATAGCTAAATAGTGATATTTTCTTCCATTCAATGGTAATTCATATTGGTAATTATCACTTGCGCAATGAAGTTGACTTTTTTGACATTTTGGAGAAAGAGTTTGGTCGCATATGGGCTGGGAAGTCTGGCGACCCTGGTGCAACATATGGGCTGGGAAGTCTGGCGACCCTGGTGCAACATATGGGCTGGGAAGTCTGGCGACCCTGGTGCAACATATGGGCTGGGAAGTCTGGCGACCCTGGTGCAACATATGGGCTGGGAAGTCTAGCGACCCTGGTGCAACATATGGGCTGGGAAGTCTGGCGACCCTGGTGCAACTTTGAATTTCGGCAAACGTTGTGCATTTGCGTTTGTGCAAGGTATGATTTCTGGTTTTCTCATTTTCTTTTTAGCAACTTTGATTTTAATTTGATGTGCCCACCTCTTTGATGAATAAGTACGTTGGTGGGGTATTTAGTATTTAATTGTGTTGTGATCAAATTCTTCACATCAATTTTTAATCAAACTGGTTAAAAATTGTCTTCATTCTGGTTGTTCCTAATTTATGTGGAGTGGATAAAAAACATGTTTTATTTTTATTTTAATAAATACAGATAAATTTCAGTAATAAATACATTTCATAATACAGAGAACAACTGCTTCACCAAGCTTGTGTTTATTAAAGTAAATTGATTTATATTTTCTGTATTTTTTATTTTTTTATTAACACATCGGCTGTTTCCCACCAAGGCAGGGTGGCCCTACAAAGAAAAACTTTCATCATTCACTCCATCACTGTCTTGCCACAGGCGTGCTTACACTACAGCTACAAAACTGCAACAAGCTATAGCTTGTGCGGGTGCTGACTGTCACCTCATTGCAGTTTCCCTCCAGCATGCCATCAACCGGGTTTCTGATTGGGCCACCACTCACGGGTTTAAATTTCTAGTGGCAAAACTCATCAAATTACGTTTACTAGACGTTCAGTGGTCTCTGATCATCCATTGTACCTATACGGCTCACGTATCCCAGAACGTGATACAGTCAGGTTTCTCGGCCTCCTGTTTGACCGTCGATTGTCCTGGAAAGCTCACATTACCGCTCTGAAGGCAACTTGTCATAGCTGGCTGAACCTTCTTAAAACCCTGGCACATCTTTCATGGGAGGCTGATCGTAGAACTCTCCTTCGCCTGCATTCAGCCTTAATATTATCGAAACTCAATTATGGTGACCAGATATATTCGGCGGCCTCCCCTGCGACTCTTTCCATCCTTAATCCCATCCATCACCAGGGATTGCGTTTATGCCTTGGTGCATTTCGTTCTTCCCCGGTTGAGAGCCTCTATATAGAAGCGAACATTCCATCCTTGTCCGATCGTCATGATGCACATTGCATTCGCTATTATGTTCGCTCTCATGACCTCCGCAATCCTTCCATGTATAGGATTGTCACAGATGTTAGTAGACGCTCGTTATTTGTTCGTTGCCGCTGTTTACTTCGTCCCTTTTCTCTTCGTCTATATTCACTCTTGTCTTCCCTTCAGCTACCACCTTTATATGTTCATGTGGCATCTCCCTTTCCCCTGCCCCCTTGATATGTTCCTGCTGTCCGTGTCTGTTCTATTCCTCTACTTGCGCGAAAGCCCAACTACCTACGGCGGCTTCTCGCTCTTTTTTTCTAGACCACTTCCATTCTCATTCCCATGCCATCGCAGTGTACACCGATGGTTCAAAGTCATCTGACGGCGTCGGATTCGCAGCAGTGTTCCCGGACAGCGCCGTGCAAGGGCATGTATTACCCTCGGCTAGCATATTTACGGCTGAATTGTATGCCATTCTTGTGGCACTTATCCGTATTGCATCTATGCCTATGTCACCATTTGTGGTCGTTTCAGACTCCATTAAAGCTATTCGTAAATTTGATACACCTCACCCCCTAGTTCTTCGTATCCAACTTTGGTTACATCATATCTCTAGCAAACACAAAGATATTGTTTTTTGTTGGGTCCTTGCTCACGTTGACGTACAGGGCAATGAACAGGCAGACACTGTTGCACGGTCAGCAGTACGTGACCTTCTAGTTTCATATAGGGGTGTTCCATTCACGGACTATTTTGCGGTCATTGCTACCCAACTTCGCACCCGTTGGCAACAACGCTGGTCTGACCTGCTAAATAACAAACTTCGTTCTATTAAACCGAGTATAGGTTTCTGGCCTCTTCTTGTCACCAATGTAGAGGTTGGGAGACTACACGCTCCCGTCTTCGCATCGGCCACACTCGTCTTACTCACGGGTATCTCATGGAGAGGCTCCCTGTCCCTCTCTGTGAGCATTGTCAGGTTCGAGTATCTGTCCCCAATATTCTATTGGACTGCCCACTATCAACGATCACGCAGAATTTACCTCCAATGTCGTCTTCGCTCTGCTGCCCTTTCTTTACCTTCCCTTCTTGCTGATGGACCCTCCTTTAATCCTGACTCTCTCATTGACTTTTTGACGGCAACTTACTGCACAAACTCTGAAGGTTATACCTCTAGCACTCCCCTCAGTCCCTTCTACCTCAATCTCTTGCAATCCTCTCTCCCTGCATTATCAACTGTCCTGCTGCACTCCATACCCTACTAATCATCCATCTCCCTCTTACAACCCATTCTCCCTGCATCCTTCCCTAACCTGCTGCGCTGTATGACCCCTGTGGTTTAGCGCTTCTTTTTTTATTAATAATAATAATAACAGACATTTTAATGACTTACCACCGGTGATTACTGAGTTGACAGTTCTCCGCATCAGCCATTGCTTCTGTAAAAGTACAGTGTTGATATGAGGAGGTTGGGGTATAGTTCGTGAGGGGACCCTGCTGATGTGGGATGGCCTCTTACCAGACTTGGTGTGTGGCTCGGGGTTAGGGGTAGTGGTTGCCCAGGTCCTCTTATTACTGCGTGCTAAACCGGCAGGACATCTCAGTTAATAGCGAGAACACTGAGAATATTGTGGAATATGAGAATATCGTGCCTAATGGCGAGGTTCTTTGTGCACAATATTCAAGTATCGTAATGATTGTGATGATAGTGGTAGTGATGGTGAGGTTAGTGATGGTGGGTGAGATGATATTGGTAGTGATGGTGATGTTGGTTGTGGTAGTGATGTTAGTGTTAGTGATTGTGATGATGTTGGTAGTTATGGTGGTAGTGATGATGATGGTAGTGATGGATGTGGTGATAGTGGTAGTGATGATGATGGTGCTGGTAGTGATGATGATGGTTGTGAGGATGGTGATATTGATGGTAATGGCGCTTATTATGGTGGAAATGATGATGATGATGGTGGTAATGTTGGTGCTGATAGGATTAGTGATTGCAATGGTAGTGATGATGGGAAAATGTGATAGTGATAGTAATAGTGATGTTTGGTGGGATGATTATGATAATAGGGTTGGGGGATGATAGTGGTAGGGTGGGGGGGGAGATAGTGATGGTGGTGGGAAAAAATTTATCAGGGGATGGGGGGGAGTGAGATTGGTTAGTGATATGGGGGTGGTTTGAGTTGATAGTGAGGTGATGAAATAGGGGG
>WNWK01052950.1:0-12020 GCA_009830355.1 Cherax destructor
ATATATATATATATATATATATATATATATATATATATATATATATATATAATATATATATATATATATATATATATATATATATAATATATATATATATATATATATATAAGAGAGAGAGAGAGAGAGAGAGAGAGAGAGAGAGAGAGAGAGAGAGAGAGAGAGAGAGAGAGAGAGAGAGAGAGAGAGAGAGAGAGAGAGAGAGAGAGAGAGAGAGAGAGAGAGAGAGAGAGAGAGAGAGAGAGAGAGAGAGAGAGAGATTTTGGGAAATGTTGAGTGAGTGCGTGGGGAGTTTTGAACCAAGTGAGAGAGTACTTGTGGTTGGGGATGTTAATGCTAAAGTGGGTAAAAATGTTATGGAGGGAGTAGTAGGTAAACTAGGGGTGCCAGGGGTAAATGAAAATGGGGAGCCTTTAATTGAACTATGTGTAGAAAGAGGTTTGGTAATAATACATATTTTATGAAAAAGAGGATAAATAAGTATACAAGGTTTGATATAGCATGTAATGAAAGTAGTTTGTTAGATTATGTATTGGTGGATAAAAGGTTGATGGGTAAGCTTTAGGATGTAATGTTTATAGAGGGGCAACAGATATATTGGATCATTATTTAGTTGTAGCTACAGTTAGAGCAAGGGGTAGATTTGACAAAAGGAAAATGGCAACAGCAAGTAAGAGAGGGGTGAAAGTGTATAAACTAAGGGAGGAAGAAGTTAGGGTGAGATATAAGCAATTATTGGAAGAAAGGTCGGCTAGAGCAAGTATGGGTAGTGAGGAGGGTTGAAGAGGGATGGGATAGTTTTAAAAATGCAGTACGTATTAGATTGTGGTGCAGAAGTTTCTGGCTATAGGAGGGTGGGTGCAGGAGGAAAGAGGAGTGATTGGTGGAATGAAGTAAAAGGTGTGATAAAGAGAGAAAAAGATAGCTAATGAGAGGTTTTTACAAAGCAGAAGTGATATAAGAAGAGTACAGTGGTACCTCGAGTTACGATGGTCCCCAAAATCGCCCTTTTATGTAAGTTTATTTTTTTAAATGCGTTTGTAAGTATATTTTTGGGGGTGTAAAAGGACTAGTCTATTTTACATTATTCCTTATGGGAATAAATTCGTTTGGTAATGGCACTTGAACAGCATTCTCGAACGAAAAAATATCGTAACTCGAGGTACCACTGTATATGGAAAATAAAAGAAAGGTGAAGAGAGTGGTGAGAGAGTGCAGAAGGAGAGCAAATAATAGAGTGGGAGAGGCAATGTCAAAAATTTTTGCTGAAAATAAGAATTTTTTTTGGAGATAAACAAGTTAAGAAATCCTAGGGAACACATGGATTTGTCAGTTAAAAACAGATTAGGGGAGTTAGTTGATGGGGAACTGGAGGTATTGGGTAGATGGCGGGAATATTTTGAGGAACTTTTAAATGTCGATGAAGAAAGGGAGGCGGTAATTTCATGCACTGGCCAGGGAGGTATAACATCTTTTAGGAGTGAAGAAGAGCAGGATGTGAGTGTGGGAAAAGTGTGTGAGGCATTACATAGAATGAAAGGGGGAAAAGCACCTGGAACTGACGGGATCATGACAGATGTTAAAAGCAGGGGATATATATAATGTTGGAGTGGTTGGTGTTTTTGTTAAATAATGTATGAAAGAGGGGAAGGTACCTAGGGATTGGCAGAGTGTGTGCATAGTTCCTTTATATACATGTAAAGGGAAGGGGGGCAAAAGAGATTGTAAAAATTATAAGAGAATAAGTTTACTGAGTATACCAGGTAAAGTGCACAGTAGGGTTATTATTGAAAGAATTAAAGGTAAGACAGAGTAGGATTCCAGATGAGCAAGGAGGCTTTAGAGTGGGAAGGGGATGTGCAGATTAAGTGTTTACATTGAAGAATATATGTGAACAGTATTTAATTAAAGATAGGGAAGTTTTCATTGCATTTATGGATTTAGAAAAGGCATATGATAGAGTGGATAGGGGAGCAATGTGGCAGATGTTGCAAGTGTATGGAATAGGTAGTAAGCTAGTAAATGCTGTAGTACTTAATGAGGATAGTGATGCTCAGGTTAGGGTGTGTAGGATAGGAGGATGACTTTCCAGTAAAAGTAGGTCTTAGACAGGGATGTGCAATGTCACCATGGTTGTTTAACACTTTGGGGGTCGACAGGCCTGCTCGGAAACACGTTCTCAGGGTCAAAATTTTTTTGGAAAAAAAAAAAAAATAAAATGATAGAGAATCCTTTTCCAATCATAACGACACCAAAAGTTTGAAATTTCAATGAAAACTTACTGAATTATGCTCTCGCGAAGTTATCGGTCTCGAAGATGTTTACGCATCGGCGATTTCACCCAATTTGAGCCCTATTTTTGGCCAATTCTAATGTTCCAGTCTACTAAAATCATAATTATTTCGCTAGAACTCCATTTCCTCTATCGATTGAGTACAAGAAACCGCCTATTTACCAATTTCAACTACCCAAAATAGTGGTCAGAAAATGACAATTTGGCCAATTTCACACAAATTTCAAACGATGCCAATTTCAAAATAGGGTCCAGAATAAACAAGGCAGACATTCCTGGCACTAAAATAAATCTTCTCTGTTCATTAGTCACGTCTCCAGGCCCCTCTTACATTAATTTTGCTTTCCATTTTGAATTTTTATTCTCACAAAAAATAGAAGATTTACTGTTATGTATACAACTGCATCATTGTAAAAATGGTATAAATAATATCAGCGCACTTGTGCAAGAATATTAGACTACCCAGTTGATGTATATTGTACGCATGGCGTGATTTGTTTACTCTTGAACATCGGCAAAAATCGAACATTTTCGCTACTTTGCGCTCAGTTTCAAGGTACTTGTCATCGTGAAACCAGTCAAAATTATCTCTACAGTGGACCCTTGCTATTCGAACATAATCCGTTCCAGGAGCTTGTTCTTAACACGAAATATTCGAAAGGCGATTTAATATTTTCCATAAGAAATAATGGAAACACAATTAATCCGTTCCTGCTGTCAGGAGGCTTCACAAAATAGTACACTACTTCACTATGAAGCTATTATCAACTCGACAGCTTATTTATCTATCACAATTCATCTAATATGACATAATAAACAATATAAATAACATAAAAACCTGATATACACTCCAGAATGAATAAAATATGTACATGTATGTCATTATGAATGTGGTGGCTGGGGAGGATGATGGTGGCGGGCATACTTGGTCCAGCTATGAAAACATCTTCCCATTCTTTCCTCCTTCAGACGTGTTAGTACAAACAAACAAACAAACAAATTTTATTTCATTGCAGATTACATGGGTATCGGAAGTTACAATGTAAATTGAGTGCAAGGAGAGCCACTGAGATGCCATGGCATTAGGGGCAGCTTATTCTAGTCCTTAAAAACTATGTACTTAATATTAGAGAAATTTATTGAGTTTATTCTAGTTAAAAATTATTTTCAAAATTACAATATGATGAAATTTTACTGTTTAAATTATTATATAATGATATTAGATCTTAGATTGTTACAGGTGTTAAGATTCTTGAATGATAATATGGAATTGAGATTAGCTTAAGGAAAATAACATTGAGCATTTTTGACATTAACTTATAATATGAGTAGGGGGTAACATAATAGTAACATATTATTAAAAATTGAGATTATCGTATAGGAAAGTAACAATGAGCATTTTTCAAAGTAGTTTATAGTATGATCATTTAGGTTTGGGTGAGTAGGTGGTTTTTAAGTTGAGTCTTAAATTGATTTTCAGACAAGATTATCTTAATATTTACTGGTAATGAATTCCAGATTCTGGGGCCCTTTATGTGCATAGAATTTTTACATAGGTTGATATGAACACGGGGTATATCAAAAAGTGATCTGTGTCGTGTGTTGTGGTCATGGGTCCTATTAAAGTTGGTGAGGAGAGTTTTGAGCAGAGGGTTTATATTAGAGTGTAAAGTTTTATATATGTAGTAGGCACAAGAGTGAGTATGAATGTTCTTTACGGTGAGTAGTTTGAGACTTTTGAATATTGGTGGAGTATGCTGTCTAGAGTGGGAGTTTGCAATGCTAACTGCATTAGATCACTTCCAGTCGGCTTGACGGAGTGAACAGAAATCATCCATGTCCAGGCTGGTAACAGCAACAACAACTGGTTTGCTTACAAAACTCCCAAACCTTCATTTAATCTTGTTTACTCATCTACCACCACTGCCTCGCACTTAATGAACAAACTCCAAACAATTATAAATAAGTGTGAAATGTCTGGATGAGCGTGCAGGGTATTGTTCTCTCGAGTGTAAACAACGAGGGACTGGCTCTCCACACCTGTGCGGTGAGGCACCCACGCGCCTGGGCGGACAGGTCACAGACGCACTTGTTTGAATCGCAATATTTTGTTCACATAGCGATATCGATTTTCTTGTTCTAATGACAATATGTTCTATTGCCGAGCCGTTTGAATAGCAGGGGTCCACTGTATTTCTGTAATATATCATCCATTCTATCAAATGAGACTAAGAAAACGAGAATACAAGCATAAATACTATACGAAAATAGACTGTAAAATCGCTGTTTTGAACCAAAAACACGGTCAGGTTTTTTTTCCTCATTATACACTGTGGTGCAGGATTTTTTTTATACTGAGCACACTGACTGCACAGACCCATTCTCTCACTTCTAGGCCTACCAGCCTGTTTCCACATGATTTGAGGGCGCTAGAATTTAGGCGTACTAGTATGACGAAAACCCTGGTGTGTAAGCCGTATTAGAACGGCCGAAACCCTCAAAGGGTTAATAATTGTAAAATGTAAAATCGCTGGCACTCTAATGCTGCTGTTGCTGATTATTGATCATTTTTCAATAACTTCAACACTATAAAATCATAAGTTTTTATCAGTTTTCACTCATTTTAGTCTCATTCAACTCAGAAAAAAACTATCCATCTGTAAGATTTTTTTTTTAATTTCCCCACCCCACACAGGAATTTTTTCTCCAGGGTCTTCCACAGTTAACCCCTTAACTGTCCAAACATAGATCTACGTTGTTACCGCTAGCGCTCCAAATATCGATCAACGTTCTATTTTTCCTGCCGCCAAATTTGGCATGACTGGCCTGAAATGCCTGGTCAGTATAGAATGGGTCTTAACACTCGTGTGTGCGCAGTATTAAAAAACTCTGGGACCACTTAGTACCTTGTGGGAGCACCAGTTCAATTGAGCGCCAGCTAGAGCAAACAGTGTGGCAAACACCAGAGATTCATTGATGTCATGTCGTACAGTGGACCGCATAAGAATTAATGTAAATACAATTAATCCGTTCCAGACAAAAATATTCACAAAATGTTTTTTTTTTAACACTTAAATCAGTATTACATACCTTTATTGAAGACTAATGCTGGCTTCTGGAAGATAGGGAGGAGGAAATAGGGAGGAGTTAGTTTTTGGAAGGGGAATCCCCCTCCAAAAGGACTTCAGGTAACAAGTCCCTCTCTGGGGTTACTTCCCTTCTTTTTCTTTTAATGCCACTAGGGCCAGCTTGAGTCACTAGAACCCTGTTGCACAAAATAACTGTCCAGAGTGCTCTGTTTCTGGCGCCTCTTTAACATTTCCCTGAAGTGGAACAAGGTTTTGTCACTAAACATGTTGCAGATATGGCTTGTTTCAGCTTGGTCAGGATGGTGATTTTCAACAAATGTCTGCACCTTAGTCCACATAAAACAAATTTCCTTAATCTCTGCAGAAGGCACCTCCTTCTCTTCCTTTTCCTATTCCTCCCTTTCTGAAGCAATTGCCTGAACTTTGGTCTGATGAAGTTCCACTTCCAGTTGTTGCAGCTCTTCAGTGGTTAGCTCTACCCTGTGGTCCTCCACCAACTCTCTAAGGGTCAATTCAGTGTCCGAGGTCATTTCAAAGCACTTCTGAAACAATGCTTTGGTGTACAGTTTCTTGAAGTTAGAAATGACCTGCTGGTCCATGGGCTGGAGAAGAGGAGTGGTGTTAGGAGGCAAGAACTTCACTTTTATAAATTTGAAGTCCCTAGACATTTGGTCTTCCAAGTCTGGAGGATGTGCAGGAGCATTGTCCAGTACCAGTGTCCAGTACCAAATTGTTATCCTGAAGGTATTTTTTTCACACTTGGGCCAAACACATCATCAACCCAATCTTTGAAAATAGACCTTGTGACCCATGCATTTTGATTTTGATTTCCACATCACACACAATCTTTTCTTGTGGACATTGTGTTTCTTGAACACTCTAGGAGTTTCAGAGTGATACACGAGTAAAGGCTTCACTTTGAAATCCCCACTTGCATTGCTACACAACATGACTGTCTTTCATAGGCTTGTGTCCTGGCAATGTCTTTTCCTCTTGCGTGATGTAGGTCCTGTTGGGCATTTTCTTCCAAAACAGGCCTGTTTCGTCGCAGTTAAACACTTGTTGAGGTTTCAGATTTTCACTATGCAGTCCTGAAATTCCTGCACAAACTTTTCAGCAGAATGTTTGTCTGAACTTGCAGCCTCACCATGCCTTACAACATTGTGTATGCCACTACGCTTCTTAAATCTCTCAAACCAGCCTTTGCTGGCCCTAAATTCACTACCAGCAGCACTTGTTCCAAGAGTTTTCTTCACAAGATCTTCATGCAAATGCCTTGCCTTCTCACAAATAACAGACTCCACTACACTGTCTCCCACTATTTGTTTTTCTTTAATCCACAGTAACAATAACTTTTCCATTTGTTCCATTATTGGTGACCTTTGTTTCGTAAGCACATTTACTCCTTTGGCAACATCAGCTTCCTTGATTTGTTCTTTCTTAGGCAGGATGGTTGTAATTGTTGACTTGTTTTTCCCAAACATCCTGGCAAGTTCCAGCACACGCATACCACTCTCATATTTCTCAATCACTTCTCTCTTAAATTCCATTGTGTTTCTCACTCTCTTTGCCACAGGAACTTTACTAGGAACTTTCTTGAGAGCCATGGTTACTTATTTCGCAGTTGCACTGGCAAAAAACAATGGAAAACAAGCGAAATGTCTGGATGAATGAGCAGAAGCTTCCTTACGCACCGAGAGACACAGCCAAACTGAAGCTCAAGCGGCCCCAGCCGGCGGGTTGACGTGTCCCATACAGCCGCTAACCGGGAGCCGTAAAACCGGCCGCTAACAGGAATGGCCGCTAACAGGAATGGCCGCTAACCGAGGGTACACTGTATCAACACACCCCTTTTAAGAGGTAAGTGATGTTGACCCCGAGTTTAGTGCTTTGAGATGGATGTGGCCACAAGTGGTCAAGGAAATATAAAAAACCTCGATAATAACCCATGTGCAACATCCTTTCAATTTTGATACCACTAGTAGTCTCATCCTGCCAGAATGTCCTATAACCTATGCAATAAGTAAAGAGAAACAATTCTGGAACATGTGTAATACGTGTTTGGCAGGCCTGCTGGCTGGGTGGCTGGCTAGCTGGCTGTCCGGCTTGCTGGCAGCTGGGTGGGTGGGAGGGTGACTGACTTTGACTGTCTCTATCTCTGTCTGTCTGTCTGTATCTATCTGTCTCTGTCTCACAGATACACATAAAAACAATTATACATAGTGTAAATTACCTAGGATAACCCCAAAAGAAATCAAAGTGCTATACTGTATTTGTAGATATAAGGCATAATAAGCATGACTGGCAAGTAATACGCATTTTCACTTGATCAGGAATAAGATGTGATGACTCTACATCGTGTGTAATACCTGTTGGTTCATGAGCGGCTCTCTGAGACAGAACGAGACGAGCAGAGAGACAGGAAAACGGACACACAGTCAGACAGAAAGACAGATAAGCACAGACAGACAGAAAGACATGTTTATGTGTAACAATGAAAACAAATAAAGCCAAGGCAGTGTATGATCATCAAGTGTCACTCCACTGCTGCACTGTCAGCAGTGGAGTGATACTTGTCTTACACCATGCTTCAAGGAGTTTCCTATACAGTGGACCCTCGGTTTTCGTTCACCTCCAAACTCGAACACTTATGTAAGTGTATTTTTGTAAGAGCTTTTGTAAGTGTATTTTTGGGGGTCTGAAACGACTAATCTAACTTACATTTGTACTTATGGGAACAAATTCATTCGGTAACGGCACTCGAACAGCATTCTGGAAAGAATTTTCAACGAAAACCGAGGGTCCACTGTATACTCCAGTGTGTCTAAAACATAGCTGGGACCTATAAATACTTTGTACAGGTCAGCTATCACTCATCCGGCATCATCGGGACCTGTAGGGTGCCGAATTAGTGACTTTGCCGGATCACAGCATGGTTAGAATACACTTAAACCAGCGGCGATATTTATGCAACGGCGATTTTACCCAATTTACTCCCAATTTTTGGCCCAATCCATTGTTCCAGTCTACCAAACTCAGCTATTTTGCTAGTATCCCTTCTGTAGTGCTGTTTAAATTCAGCAAGGTTTATACGTACAAGCTTTGCATTGAACCTTTGCCTCAGTGCAACTCTTGCAAGAGTTCTTGCAAGATCTGTTCTTGTTTCTGGTTTGTTATACAAAATGGCTAGCTGGTTTATTGTGTGTTAAAACCCATCGACTACACGATGGTCTTTAACCCTTTCACTGTTGGTGCCGAATAGATATGTGTTACAAGAGTGTTGGTGACGTATTATTGCCCCAAATTTCTAGCGGCTTCAAATCTAGCAGGAGAAAGCTGGTAGACCTACATATGAGAGAATAGGTCTGCGTGGTCAGTGTGCGCAGTATAAAAAAAAGTCCAGCTGCACACAGTGCATGAGAACAAAAAACTGACTGTTTTGGATTAAAATGCAGACTTTAGGTGTATTTTTGTATGGTATTTATGGTTGTATTCTCGTTTTTTTGGTCTCATTTGATAGAATGGAAGATATATTACAGAAACAGAGATGATTTTGATTAGTTTGATAATGAAAAGTACTTTGAAATTGAGCTCAAAGTAGCGGAAATGTTTGATTTTTGACGATGTTCAAGAGTAAACAAATGGTTACCGTCCAATACGTGTCCAACTGGTCAGTCTAATATGCAGTCACAAATGGGTTGACATTATATAATATATAACAATTATATAATAATGCAGTAGTCTGCATAACAGTAAATCTTCTATTTTTTGTGTGAATAAAAATTCAAAATGGAAAGCAAGAGTAATATAAGAGGGCCCTAGAGACGTGACTAATGAACAGAGAAAATGTTATTTTAATACCAGGAATGTCTGCATTGTTTATTCTGGACCCTATTTTGAAATTGGCATCTTTTAAAATTTGTGTGAAATTGGGCAAATTGCCAATTTCTGGCCACTTTATTGGGTAGTTGAAATAGGTAAATGGGCGGTTTCTTGTACTCAACCGATAGAAGAAATGGAGTTCTAAAGAAATAGCTATGAGTTTGGTCGACTGGAACAACGGAACTGGCTAAAAATAGGGCTCAAATTGGGCGAAATCGTCGATGTGAATATATCTCCGAGAGCGTAATTCCGTAAGTTTTCCGTCAAATTTCGTACTTTTAGCGTTATTACCATCAGGAAAAGATTCTCTATCATTTCATAAGAAAAAAATCAATTTTATTTTTTAAAATTCTTCGACATTGAGAGTGAGTTCAGGATCAGGGGTCTTGACAGTGAAAGGGTTAAGGACCCAAATGGAAATAAGTCACTTAGACTTTTGGGTTATCCTAGGTTCTCTACATATATGCTGCTATGTATGATAATCTATGAAACTGTATTTGTGTATACCTGAATAAACTTTCTTCTATTCTGTTAACTTGAGTACAAGAAACCGCCCATTCACCTATTTCAACTACCCAAAAAAGTGGTCAAAAATTGGATATTTGGCCAATTTCACACAAATTTCAAAAGATGCCAATTTTGAAATAAGATCCAGAATAAACAATGCAGACATTCCTGACACTAAAATACCATTTTCTCTGTTCATTAGTCACATCTCCAGGCCCCTCTTATATTACTCTTACCTTCCATTTTGAATTTTTATTCACACAAAAAATAGAAGATTTACTGTTATCCAGACTACTGTATTATTGTAATAATTGTATAAGTAATGTCAACCCATTTGTGATTGCGTATTATACTGGCCAGTTGGATACATATTGGACGGTGGCCAGAAATTGGCAATTTGCCCAATTTCACACAAATTTCAAAATAGGGTCCAGAATAAACAATGCAGACATTCCTGGCATTAAAATAACATTTTCTCTGTTCATTAGTCACGTCTCTTGAACATCGCCAAAGAATCAAACATTTCTGCTACTTTGAGCTCAATTTCATGGTACTTTTTATCATGAAACCAATCAAAATCATATCTATTTCTGTAATATATCTTCCATTCTATCAAATGAGACCAAAAAAACAAGAATACAACCATAAAAAAAAATATGAAAATATACCGCTAAGGGGTGGCTAATGGCTGAGAAACGAACTCCGTTATTTATTGTCAGATTTCTTTCACCTTTGGCGTACGTTAAGAACCATCTTTCCATCATACTTTGCCCAAGTTTCAATAAGATAGCCCAACAAACAACAAATAGTTACATAGATTGTTATACAAAGCAGCATATGTGTAAATAACCTAGGATAACCCAAAAAAGTCAAAGTGACTAATTTCTATTGGGGTCCTTTTATGTCCTTTTATGCCGGTATGTTAAGATATTATTATTATTATTATTATAATGAGGAACCACTAAACCTGTAGGATTATACAGCACCTGTGGAGGGGAGGGGATGGAAGGGATGGAAGGTATTCAGGCTTAATTCAGGGAACTGGAGCACAGATCCAATTCCCAAGATCAAGAGCCCCTCACCAGCATAAAGGAACCTCCCTTGAGGGGTATGTTAAGATATAAATGAATAACCTACTTCTGAGATAATCAATGAAAACGTGTATATCATAGTTAGCCCTGTACTACACTACGTTTTCTCTAATATAAGCCCCCATGACATGGATAGGAGGATGGTACTGTAAGGGGTTGGGAGCAGTAGGAGGATTGAATACTATGTTTGTTTGGTTCAGTCATTTATAATTGTTTTGTTATTGTCGTTGTTATGGAGCGGCCCTGGAGAGTACATTGTTATGGTTACTCGGGGTTTTATTAACCTACAACCACTAGTGGCGACGAGGATGGGATCATCAGAACCAAGGATAGTGGGCCAATGTGACCTGAAGTAGTAGGGATATTGGCAGCCGAGAATCTACAGCAGCAGCAACAAGTTACGATGGCATCACACGGAAGGTTGGAGCCTTTCGACCCACGTAAGATTTCTTTGGAGCTTTGGCTAAGCTTGCTGGAAGCCAATTTCGCTCACTTAGGAATTAAAGAGCAAGATAACAAGAGGAATTTCTTGCTAGTGTCCCTGGGATCAGAAACTTACAGTGTTTTAGGTAATGTGTGGCACCAGATTTACCACACACGGCTTACACACTTGGTCGTGGAATGAAAAGTTATTATGCAGTGAAACCAGCCTACCACCGCAGTTTGTTGGCTTTTCAGCAGAGGAAGAAACGACAGGGTGAGTCCTTGCATGAATTATATACAGATTTAAAAGCGTTGGCTGTGAACTGTACCTTTGGGGGACAATTGACCCCAGAGTGAGGGGCCAGTTGTTTATGGCGGTGGTGGATGAAGGTATTTTCCTCACCTAGTTGCAGAAAACATGGATTTGCAAAGTGTGCAGTCTGCAAAACTATTTGACAAACTTTTGAACTTGGAACAGGCATTTGTTACAGATCAGAACTCTGCTCCTGCAGTACAATGATTAATGCTGTGAAATGTAACATTGTGGGTTCCAGCACAGTAGTAGTACTTTAGGTTTAAAGACTTTTCTGCAATAAGTGTCAAGAAAGGCCACTGAGAAGAGTGTGTGGAGAGAAATTTCAAAAGTGTCTCTAAGGCTGTATCAATTCGAGTATTGACAAAAACAGGACAGCAGGACACAGCAGTCACCTAGATATCCTAGAACAAAGTCAGTTA
>WNWK01052951.1:0-12020 GCA_009830355.1 Cherax destructor
GTCCAACAGGAGGCCTGGTCACGGACCGGGCCGGGGGCGTTGACCCTGGAATTCTTCCAGGTAGATATGTTGGATTTATAAGTTGGATGATATAATGTAATTTAGAAAAGGAGGAATGTAAGGGGTTGGGAGCAGTAGGAGGATTGAATACTATGTTTGTTTGGTTCAGTCATTTATAATTGTTTTGTTATTGTCGTTGTTGTTATGGAGCGCCATAGAGAGTACATTGTTATGTTACTCTGGTTTTTATTAACCTACAACCACTACAATATCGTTGAGTAAAAGTCTGGAAGCAAGTGTCCCTTACTGTTTAGATATTGCTTGGAGGATATACCCTAGAGCTGGGAATTCTGAGTTAATACAAGACACTAATACCACTTAATTTTGCAGATTAAGGATCTTCCCTACACATGGTGTTTGGAGGAGGTTATAGCTTAGGAAGATTTGAAGTCTAGGAGATATTTCTACTCCATCAAGTAAGTTAAAACCTTTCATAATCGTGCATATAGTGGGAATTCTTACTACTGCAGTCAGCTAGAAATTTGTCCCATAGCCACTTGTAAGTCTGAGAGAAGCGTCTCAGAGTGTCGGTGTCAACAGCGCTTGCCCAGAGTGCAGCTTTAAAGGGAGGCAGTCTCAAGACAAGTTTTTATATCTGTGGTCAAATCAAAGCACTTTTGAAACATTGCTTTGGTGTAGAGTTTTTAAAGTTTGAAATGACCTGCTGGTTCATGGGCTGGAGGAGAGGAATGGCATTAGGGGGCAAGAACTTCACTGTGATGAACTTCAATTCGTCCACAATTTGCTCTTCCAAGTCTCGTGGATGACAAGGAGCATTGTCCATTATCAGGAGGCACTTGAGGCCCAAATTATTTTCCTCGAGATATTTCTTCACACTGGGGACAAACACTTCATGGAACCAATCAAGGAAAATTTCCTCATGAACCATGCTTTATTGTTAGACTTCCACATCACACACAAATTAGCCTTGGCGACACTGCATCTCTTAAACGCTCGGGGATTTTTAGAGTGATACACCAATAAAGGCTTCACTTTAAAATCCCCTATCATTACTACACAACATAAGAGTTAACCTGTCTTTCATAGGCTTGTGTCCTGGCAGTGCTTTTCCTCCTGTGTAATGAAGGTCCTATTTGGCATTTTCATCGAAAACAGCCTGTTTCGTCAGAATTAAACACTTGTTGGGGTTTGAATTGTTCAGCCTCTATGTACCCCTTGAATTCCTGCACATATTTTTCAGCCGCACTATTGTCAGAACTGGATGCCTCACCATGCCTCACAACACTATGTATGCCACTACGCTTCTTAAATCTGTTAAACCAGCCTTTGCTGGCTTTAAATTCGTTCACTTCAGCACTGGTTGCAGGCATTTTCTTGACGAGATCATCATGCAACTGCCTTGCTTTTTCAGATATTATCGCCTGCATAACACTATCTCCTGTATAACCCCTATGGTTTAGGGGTTCTTTTGATTATACTACTACTAATAATAACACTCTCCTGCTAATTGTTTCTCGTTGATCCATATTGAGACCCCAGAATGGGCCACATTGTATATACATGTTGATATGATGTATTACATTTATTTTCATTTTCTATAATTTTATATTGCTGATATTTTCGATAATAGCTAAATCGTTAATATCGTGCTTTATATTATTATTTGACTTGGCTATTTTATTAGGTAGGATGTAACAGTTAACATGTACACTATTGTGCTCATTGTTCGAGAGTTTTGAGTAGCTGCCGTGAGCTGGTGAACTACCTCGCTTACAACACTTCGCTTGTTATACTGCCGGCTTCTGGATTGCTGGGCAGTCAGTCGGTGGCGTCCCACCTGAGTTGGAGACTGCTTCTCCTTACTCATCCTCTCTACCCTGCTGACTCTCGTTGAGACAGGACCTCCTCTTGTCTCTGCTTGTTTTCTCGTAATTTAGACTGGTTGGTAGAGTATGTATTCGGTCGTGAGACGAAACATACTTCTCTGGACTCTGTGTAACTCTGTTCACAGAGAATAGCCTAGACTTAGTGATTTTCGACGTTTTGCTTCTGGGTTGTGTGTCACATTGACACTGTGATAACTCAGGTCTCTAGCTATAGCTCTTGACCTATTTCTTTGAGGCATCTGTACACCGTTGCAGTCGGGGATATTGGTTATGCTGAACTTAGATTCAGTATTAAGGGAGTTTTGTGACTATTTTGGAGGATCTGCTGATGGTTCCCAGTTAGGTAGTTTTCCTATCTCCTTGTTCCTGACACTGTGTTGCTGTTGCTTGCTATATTGCTGTTCTGCGAATTGGTCATTTTACTGTTCAATCAAGCTGTTCTGATTGTCAGTTTGTTAGAGAAGCTAGCTTATGAGAAGACGCTCAGTCGGTCACTGTTCGAGTCGAGTCTTAATGAGTTACCTGGAGCACACACATACACACATTCATACGCATAATAATAATAATACTTTATTAAGACATGGTACAATGATACATGGTAGACAAGAAACATAGTTATTAATGAGATGTACATGCCAAAAGCCCCTAATATGCTGTGCATTGTGGGCATTCTTAGGTCTACTTAATTCTAGACTACATGGTAAAAAGTAATGGTTGATAATTTATAAAATAAGTATAATTGCGTATCTAAGTTATAAAGTTTGAATATAAGTTGAACATATCAATTAATTGTAGCAATGCAACTAATTGAGTGAGATAACAATTTAAAACAATTAGTTGCATTGCAGTTACAGTTTACGTGGTCATTATAATGTAAATGTTATGGAAATAGTTAGCTTAGTATGTATTATTCATAACAGGTTTTTACATTTAAGTGATTAGTCAGGTTTTTTACATTAAGTGATTATTCTACTTTGTTGGGAATGTTTGATATTGAGCATTTAGCTTTAAGTGAGAATGTGGTTTTTTAGCATCGTTTTGAATTGGGGTACAGGCAGGGTTTCTTTGGCAATGATAGGTAACGAATTCCAAATTTTCGTGCCTTTTATATGCATTGAGTTTTTACATAGTGTTAGGTGGACACGGGGAACATCGAGGAGTGATCTGTGTCTAGTGTTATGGTCATGTGTCCTGTTAAAATTGGTAAGGAAAAGTTTGAGTGGTGGGTTAATATTTGCATAGAGTGTTCTATGTATGTAATAGGCACAGTAAAAAGTATGGATGTCTTGTATGGTGAGTAAGTTTAGGTTTTTGAATATTGGTGGAGTATGTTGTCTGGAGTGTGAATTTGTTATCATTCTAACTGCTGCCTTTTGTTGTGTTATTAATGGTCTGAGATGAGTTATTGATGTAGAGCCCCATGCGCAGATTCCATAGGTGAGGTAGGGGTAAATGAGTGAGTGATATAGGGTAAGGAGAGCTGGTTGTGGAACATAGTACCGTATCTTGGATAGTATTCCCACGGTCTTTGAGACTTTCTTGGAAATTTGTTGTATATGTGTCTGAAATTTGAGGCCACTGTCAAGATGGATTCCTAAGAATTTTCCCTCTGTGAGTTTTGTGATAGGGGACCCGTTTATCATTATGTTAAGTGGTGCGTTTGTAGCTCTGTTCCCAAACTGGATAAAATATGTTTTATCAATATTGAGAGTAAGTTTGTTGGTCATCATCCAGGTTGATATTTTCTGTAATTCAGTATTTGCAGTGTTGGCTAGTATGTCTGGGCTTGGGTGCGATATAACGTATGTAGTGTCATCTGCAAAAAGTATGGGTTTGAGTAGTTGAGATGCATTTGGTAGGTCGTTAATGTAAATGAGAAAGAGTAGTGGGCCAAGAACACTTCCCTGTGGGGCACTTACGGTAATAGTTTGCGCGGTGGAGCTAGCTCTATTTGTGTACACATATTGGTTTCTGTTGCTAAGGTATGATTTTAGGTAGTTGAGGGAGTGTCCTCTTATACCATAGTGCGATAATTTTAGGTGTAACAGATCATGGTCAACTGTGTCAAAAGCTTTACATAAATCAATGAAGATTCCCACTGGGATTTCTTTTTCTCAAGGGCGGTGTAAATTATTTCTAACATGTGTATAATGGCATCATTTGTATTTTTATTAGGCCTGAATCCAAATTGACAGTGGTTGAGTACGTTGTGGAGGTGAGGTAGGAATATATTTGTCTATGAATTAATTTTTCAAAGATTTTGGAGAGAAGGGGTAAGTTAGATATCGGCCTGTAGTTATTCAGGTCTGTTTGATCTCCTCCTTTGTGTATTGGGGTGACCCTCTCTAACATACTTGTATATATTAGTATTGTTTATATTTGCTGACATTGTACCAGATGGTACATAAGAGCCATTAAGATATATGTGCCTTCAGCACAATAATATTGTTTATGTGAGAAGTGTAGGAGCTAACCTCCTAATTCATAGCCTAATAATTATATTTATATTGATTTACTTTGATTCCCTAGACTCTTTGTTAATAAACTTGTTAAAATATATTTCTTTGGTTAATACCCTCTCAGTTGAAATCCAATGACTCTTGACTATATTGGATAACTGGACCAGGATACTGATTTTGTTGCAAAAGCCCAGTAACAGGTTGAATGCTAGAGGGGCATTCCTTTCTAGTGTTCACTGGAGATGTCTATTTCTACAAATACAAATACAAATATTTTATTTCTTCGAAATTTTACATAGAAGTGCCAGGGCATTAAGGGCAGCATAATCTAATGGCTTATTCAAATTGTTTATTTCATGTAATATACAAGGTGGGGTGTACTTATAATTATTACTTAGTAAAGTAGATATTACAAGATGGCCAATAATATGCCTAGGTATGCCTAGGCTTTTCAGGCAGTCTTATGATAGGTCTTACTCAATAGCTACACAATGATTATACAGACAGTAAGTTTAGGTAATTGTAGTGATTAACTAGGTTTACAAAATTTAGTTACTGGAATTTAAACATTTAAGAATTTAACAATTAGTTTAGGTTAGTAATTATTTTGTATATTGATGATAAAGGTGATGTATTGGCATAATATAGTTTCTATATTGGAGTGTTTTAGGCAAACTTATGATTAGCTTAAGAATTATGAAGCAATAGTTGTATTAGAATATTGATTAGAACTGTGCAAATTAAGAGGAATCACAAATATCAATAAGTGCATTTTGCTATGGTTAGTACTGTGTAAATTAAGGGGAATCACAGATATCAATAAGTGTATTTTGCAGTGGATATGTGCAAGATAAAGTAGTTTTCATGTGGTTAGCTACCGGTTGGGTGCGTAAGTGAGATAAGATGTTTTTTAACGGTGCTTTTGAAAATGTAGGTTTTGTCTGCAGTTTTAGAGTTTTCAGGCAGGGAGTTCCAGATTTTAGGCCCTTTTATACGCATTGAATTTTTGTATAGATTTAGTCGGACACGGGGAATGTCAAAGAGATGTTTGTGTCTGGTATTATGTCTATGGGTCCTGTCACAACTGTCAAGAAAGTGTTTTAGCTCAGGGTTAAAGTTGGAATTAATGGTTCTATAAATGTAGATAGCAGAGTAGTAAGTATGGATGTTCTGCACAATGAGTAGGTTTAGGTCTTTGAAGAGTGGGGGGGTGTGTTGCCTAGCGTTGGATTGCGTGATAATTCTTACTGCGGCTTTTTGTTGGGTTATTATTGGCTTTAGGTGGGTAATTGCTGTTGATCCCCATGCACAAATGGCATATGTGAGGTAGGGATAGATGAGTGAGTAGTATAGTGTGAGTAGGGCTGATTGTGGTACATAATACCGTATCTTAGAGAGGATCCCCACAGTTTTGGACACTTTCTTTGTTATGTGTTGGATATGGGTGCTGAATTTCAGGCTGCTGTCAAGGTGAAGGCCCAGGAACTTGCCCTCGTTATGTTTAGCAATAGGTGTAGTGTTGATCTTAATGTTTAATTGTGGATCATCTGTTCTGTTGCCAAACATAATATAGAAGGTCTTATCAGTGTTGAGTGTAAGTTTATTGGCTGTCATCCATGTTGATATTTTTATTAATTCGTCGTTAACATTGGTATTAAGCGTGGCAAGGTTTGTGTGGGAGATGACATAAGTTGTGTCGTCAGGTGTTGTGATACATTGGGAAGATCATTGATGTATAAGAGGAAGAGCAGGGGACCAAGGACACTTCCCTGGGGTACTCCGGTGTCTAGTGGTAGTGTCGTGGAGGATGTGTCTTTAATAGTGACATACTGATACCTATTAGTGAGGTAGGATTTGAAGTATGCTAGTGCATGACCTCTTATTCCACAGTTGTCAAGTTTGTGGAGTAGGATGCTGTGGTTTACTGTGTCAAAAGCTTTCCTTAGGTCAATAAAAAGTCCTAGTGGATATTCCTTATTTTCGAGTGCTGTGTAAAGCAGGTCTATCATTTTTACTATTGCATCATTAGTGCTTTTATTTTTCCTGAAGCCAAATTGGCAGGGGTTGAGTATGCTTTGTGTCGTTATAAAAGAGTATAATCTCTTGTGCACAAGTTTATCGAAGATTTTTTATAGCAATGGTAGATTTGATATAGGCCTATAGTTATTTACGTCTGTAGGGTCACCACCTTTGTGTATTGGTGTAACCCTTGCTGTTTTGAGTAGTGTTGGGAAAGTGCTAGTTTCTAATGATTTGTTAAAAAGTAAAGAAATAGGATATGAAAGGACTTGAGCGGCTCGTTTGTATATTAAGGGTGGAACTTGAGACAGATGCCCTGATTTATTTTTAAGTGACTTGATTATCATGGAGACTTCAGTGGGTTCAGTAGGTGCAAGATATAAGGAGGATGGGAAATTCCCATCTAGGTAATCACTTGCTCAGGCATTGGTATCTGGGATTTTACTGGCAAGATTTGATCCTATGGTTGAGAAGAAGTCATTTATCTTGTTTACTGTATGAATAGGCTGTAGTGGTGTTTCGTTTGGTTTAGTTAGGACAATATCCCTAGTTTTTTTCAGTTTGTGGGTGCCCATAATCTGTGAGAGTGTTTTCCAGGTCTTTTTTATATCTCCTCTTGTTTCAGTGAATCTGCTGGAGTAGTACAATTGTTTGGCTTTTTTTATTAGTTTGGTGAGAACTGATGAATAGTGTTTAATAAACTCCTTATGTAAGAATCCCCGTCTATATTGCTTCTCATATTGATGTTTCTTGTTAATGGATTTTAGTAAGCTGTTAGTTAGCCATGGGCAGCCTAGCCGTTTATTCGTAATCTGTTTCATTTTTATAGGACAATGTTTGTTGTATAGTCTATGTAATTTATTAAGGAAGTTGTCTGTCCATTCATCGATACCCTTGGCATTTAAGAATTCTATAGCCCAGTCAACCGTCTCTAGCTCTGCTGTGAAGTTATTTACTGATGCCTGGTCATGGAGTCGAAATGAAACTTTGGTGTATTCTAGGGGCGGTTTACTAATGTTTGTTAAGAGGAAGGTGGGGTAGAGGTCTGTGGTGCTGTCTGTTATTATCCCCGATTTAAGGGGGGCTAGGATATTGGTCCATATATGGTCGATTATGGTTGCACTCGTCTCAGTAAGCCTAGTCGGTTTGGTTATTGTTGGTATGAGAAGTGTGTTGTTCATATTGTTGATGAAATTGGTTACTGGCTGGTCATCTGGTTGGCCAAGGTTGATGTTGAAGTCTCCAGCTAAGATAAGGTGGTGTTGGTTCAATTGGTTGGTTGTTATTAGCGTTTTTAGTTGATCGCTAAAATTTGGGATGTTTGTATGAGGCATCCGGTAAATGGCCCCGATGGTAATGGGAGTCTTAAGGTTTTGTGCAGTGAATTTAGCAAAAATATATTCTCCATATTCATCATTATAGCAAGTGGTGTCACAACAGGATATTTCATTAGAGTAATAGATTGCAATACCTCCCCCAACTTGATGTGGTCTGCAGTTGTGTATTGCTGTGTATCCTGGCAGCGAGTAGATATCTATTGTATCCTGCTTAAGCCAGGTTTCAGTAAGGACAATACATGTGAAGGTTGTTTTTAGGGAACCAAGGAGAGCAAGGAGGTCATCATAGTGTTTGCTTAAGGATCGGACGTTGTAGTTAAGAACTGTTATACTTTTAGTAGTGTTTAGGACAGTGTGGGCTTGTGATGCTGTGTAGTAGAGGCAGTTATTTTCTAGTAAATTTTGATTGGGTGTTTGATTAAATAGGTTTAGATCAGGGTCGACGTGATCATTCATTATTTAGGTTAAATAGTAATTTTGTTATATCATGTATAGTGTGGTGAGTTGTAGTACTGATATCTGTAGTAAGGGGATGTTTTGATAAGTATATAAGTAATGCACATTGGTCAAATAGAGAATAGTAACATATAAACATAGTGGACTTGGTATTGAGTATGTATTAAGCTAGTATGAAATAAAAAATTAGATATAAACTAATAAGATACAATTAACAAAAACAAGGTAGCACCAATGAGTTTGGTATTGGTTATGTATTAAGCTAGAAGGTAATTAGGTAAACTAGATATTACCTATGATATTAACAAGATAATAAGGTAGTTATAAGATATTTGTAGAGTAAAGTAGCACCAGACTGTTACTTGTAATTGAACTAGAGAATAGTTGCAATAGATATAAAGGTATAATACAGGTTTATATAAAAGTATAATTAAAAAAAAAATAAAGAGGGGCAAAGAATGGTATACAGTAGATATTAAAATAGGCAGAATGGGATTTTTGCCACAGGTTATTAAGGTTAAGATAGGGCAAAGATGTTGTAGCTGTGTATGGAAGCTTGGATCTTTGGCAATAATAGGTTAATAAAAATAAAGGTATGAAATAAGATTGAGCAATGAAGTATAAAAAATGGGGCAATATAAATAAAAATTGTGCAATAAAGCTTGAATAATAAGGGATTTTGTATTTATCAAATGCAAATTAAGACTATGAGGTAGAATTAGGACTATGAGGTAGAATTAAGACTATGAGGTAGAATTAAGACTATGAGGTAGAATGGTAGTTGGATATAAAAGTGAAAATTTAATGGTAAGAGGGTACTAGAATTTTTGGGAACAAAATTTATAGATGGTTCATAACACTAACCGTGGACAGTGGGTTTACTACATATTATTCTAATTCTGTTAACCCAGCCTCACTCAGGAATCTTTTAAGTTCATATTCTGTTGCAATGAAATATCTCTTCCCAGTGGGCTGTTTCCTAACTGCGATTTTACCATCCCTCACAAAGCACTGATGAATTTTTTGGGCATTGCGTAATTTTCTTAATCAATAAAGGAGGTTTTGTCTTGTTTTGATAAGGCACTCGTTCATATAGACATCAGATTTCATAGCTATGGAAGTTTTTAGTAGGTTGTTTCTTTGCAAGCTGGTATTGAATTTTAATAGCACTGTTTTTCCCTGCTTGGTAGCCCATCAGTTTGTAATCTTTTAGTTCATCACTACGTATGTTTAGGCTAAGGTGGTCCTTGAAGAGTTGTAGGGTGGCCTCCATGCATGTGTCTTGGGTGACTGTAGGTGGAAGATGTTTGCTATTAACTACAACAGCGTCACTTAGCTGTTGTTGGTCGTTATGGTCTTGGAAGTTGTTGATGACATCAGTAAGTTGTAGATCCACTCGTGATCTTTCTTCTATGATGTTCTTGTTCAGTTGGGTGACTTGGTCTTTTAGAGTGTTGATGGTGTCCACAGACTGGGTGTGGGTGTTGCTTAGTTGTTCTAGAGTGCTTAGTTTGTCTTCCAGAGTTGTGATCTTTATGAGATACTGTGCGTTGGAGGTTTTAAGCTCCTGCATTTCCTGGGTAAGCTTGGTGATTGTTTGATTCTGGATCATAAGGAGTTTAGCTATTTCTGGGTCATTAATCTTCTTAACATCAAATCCATAGAAAGAGTTATTTTGGTCTGTGGCGGCGGCCATTATTGTTGTTGTCTGTCGAGTGTTGTGATGATACAGGTGTTTGGGGGTTGAGGCCTGGCTGACAGTACGAGAAGTTTTACTTGTAGAAATGCTGCTCTCACCTGGGATGTTAGGAGTTCTTGGCTGCTTACTGGATCTTCTGTTGTTGCTATGACCCTTGGCCATTGACCGTGGCTTCAGATGAATAGTAGGCGATGTGGAATGGGTGAATGTTGTGGAGTATCACTTCAGTGGCAGCGGGGCATGTGGTGGTAACACGAGTCCTATTAGTTGGTTATTTGTGTATTTTTGGGTTATTACTGTAGTTGTGGAAAATATTGGGTATTTTCCCGAAAGGTTATACTCGATAGCCTTTCTAATGTGAATATTCTTAATGTGTGGCTGTTGGTTCGTATTTTTCTTGAGGTGAATAAAGAACCATCGCGACGGTGGCGTGGGTACGGCGTGCTGGGTCATACGAGGGCAGTCGGTCTCTCGTGGGAAAAGCGAACGGAGGTGAACGATGGGAGGGCTCTGGATATAAAGGAGATGGAAATTGGCGTTTACAACGACCAAATCGCGGTTAATGGTCTCTCTGCACAATAGTGAATGTTGTGAATATTCGCCGGGCATAATGTGGGACATTAAGTTCAAGAAACTATACTAATAGAGTGATAATGTGTCAAACAGTGAGCGACGCCGCCATGGCGGTGTTGATGGCGGAAATGTGCGTCGATTCGATCAGTGTTCATCGTATACAATTATTAATGGATTAACTTCTGACGAGAGTAAATTAATGGGACATTAAACCGACGTGTGAAGAGTGTGTAAAGTGTTGTGTATAAACTCTAATAAAGGGGTATAGTGAGAGGATATGAATCACTACCCCGAACAACCACGTTAAATAACGCCCGGTCTCGTGGGCGTATGAGAGTTCAAGGGATCAATCTTCTCTTGACTCATCGGGACAACCACCAACATCATTGTCTTGCCGGAAGAATAATCTACCGAGCAGGACCACGAGATCCGTCGAAGAATAGCGACAAGAATGCTGTTTCTTCCCCACTGTAAGTACTCTTGTTATCTTAGCAACCGTCTGGCCAGTAGGTATGTTGTGATAATGTGGGTTTACGGTGGGAATGATAATGACGGGATCTTCAAGTGAACAGCAATGGCACGGATAAAGGGTGAGTGATATTAAGTTGTACTCTTTCCTCCTTCTCCCCAATCAGTCAGACATCAACCTATACAGTCCACAAAATTTAACAATACCGTAACCATTGGTGTTACTCATTCTTAATAAACTGGTCAAGGATAGATGTGGATTTAGAGTGAGAATATCGGAGGGTCCCCTTAAATGTGACCAGGAGTGGGGCAAGTTTTCTCACACGCCTCAACGGGGGTAACCGCGGTAAAATTATACTAGTCGGTCCACTCCCGGGAGATTATTTTGTTGTAAGTGGCGGTGAAGCCCAGACAGGTAATCTCTTAATTCCCCACAGTAGTTGATTTATATCATTCTGGGTATCCACATATGTTAGTGTTATGTGGGTCTTGATTAGGCCATCACAGGGCTGCTGGGAACCTCAGGTGGAAGTAAAAGTAGAGGACAAGGTTCCTGCTGCTTGCTGCCGCTGCCGCTAGGCTTATGGACTATGAACATAATATTGGAGAGATTGACTGAATTTGACTTGTTTAAATATTGGGCAGATTACAATATGATGATATTTATACAGTACAATACAATACAATTTTATTTCTTTGCTCATGAACATTGGTTTTAATGACAATCATAAATTGAAGTGCAAGCAGAGCCTCTGGCATGCCTTGGCATTAGTGGCAGCTTAATCTAGTGGCTTATAGACTATGAACATAATAGAGTAATTGAGTGAGTTTGTTCTGGTAGATCATTCAATTTATATGATGATAATACATTGTTCATTACAAAATGATGATATACATTGTAACAAGTGTTTAGTAGGATGGAACATAATAGTAAAAATTCAATTATCATAATGAAAATAACATTGGGGATTTTGAATAATTTTTAAAAATTTGGGGTTTTTGTTTAGGGGGATTAGGGGGGTAACATATTAGTAAAATTAAATGAAATAGGGGGGAAAAAAATTGAAGGGGGTTTTTTTAAAAAAAAATTTTCATTATGAGT
>WNWK01052952.1:0-12020 GCA_009830355.1 Cherax destructor
TGAACTGGTGCTCTCAAATTAAAATGGTCCCATTTTTTTTAATACTGCAAAAAGTGTGAAAACCCATTCTTACTGACCAGGCATCTCAGGAATGGGCCCGGTCCTGGCCTCAGAGAGTGATACTCAAATCTTAAAAGGGAAAGGTGGGTTTGGGGCACGAAAAAAAAAACTTGATCTACGTTGGACCAGTACGCCGTAAACGTATATCTAAGGACATTTTCCCTTTCAGGGTTATTCTCAAGTCCCCCTGTGGTTTTATTAGAGCCATTCTAGTGCCATCAAAAAAACACGAAATGGCTGGTGGCCTAGTGGTGAGAGAATGGGTCTCGTGGTCAGTGTGCACAGTAGGAAAAAATGGGGGACCCAGTGGTGCATTGTGGGAACACCATGTTAGTACACTGATCACCATGCCTGGCGGTAAGAAACCCCCTCACTCCTCGGGTTGGAACACTTCTGTTCCCCAGTGACAGTTCTAACACCAATGGGAGTGTCAGTGGTGATGAGTTTCAAGGTTTTGAGGAGGTTGTGACCGAAACTAATGACCATAATACCGGTAATACTATTGAGGAAAACCAGGCGCCCCCTCAGCCGTCCACCTCCGGTGTAGTGGCATCTTGTTCACGCTCAATTGTTCCAGGACGAAAGAGGAAACTGTTATTTACTCATTCCCAGACTCTGATGTGAGCAATGGTGATAAGTGATAGTGAATATGAACTCCAAGCTCTTCAAAACAGTTCCAGTAGCGAGAGTGGAGCAGAATATTCTCCAGTGAGCGTCAGATAAACGACGGTATATGCGCTCTTGTGCGTGCCATATGCTGTTCAAGAGGAAGGAGACATTCCATAGTACACCCCGTGGGCGAAACAGGAAGTGATAGTGAAAATGAAAACGATAGTGTTGCAATTGGAATGAGAAATGTCATGCATATGGTAGTGGTAGTGGTGCCAGGCGTGAGGCATCAGCAGTGGACCATGCTGGCACGGGCTGCTGAGTCAGCTCAGAGGCCATCCTCACCCACCCCCACCCCACAACCACAACCTCCCTCCACAACCACCTGTAAATATCCAGTACCCACCAGCAGACCGCACCTGGGATTGGCAGGACGCTGACAATATTATTCCCAATCCCCATCAGTTTGATGAACGCCCAAGTGGAATACGCCCATCTTGTCCACTTGGGAACAATGCCAGAAAAACTGGAATGTTTCAAGTTTTTTTTTGAGTCCCTGATGGAAATTATTGTCGGGAAAGCAACAGATACTATGAGTACACCATGGCAAACACAATACTTTCACCAACATTACGCCTCAACAGGTGGAAAGAGGCAACTGTAGCTGAGATGTACTTGTTCTTTGCCACAATAATGCTTATGCCACATGTGTATAAGCACCGTGTCAAATCATACTGGTCGACAGACTGCCTGATTGCAACACCAGGTTTCAGTGATATAATATCAGTGAATCAATTTGTGCTACTGCTAAGGATGCTTCACAATTCAGACAAAACCAGGCCTGATTAGGAATGTGTTTCTGTATCTGAAAGAGAAATTCAATATGCATTTTTATCCCTTCAGGAAGCTTGTTATTAACGAGTCACTGATTCTGTTCAAAGGTAGACTGTCGTTAAGCAGTATATACCAAGCAAGAGGAAACGCTTGGTATAAAGTTGTTCGTGCTTTGTGATTGATACAGTGGTATTGTATTGGATATTATTGTGTACACTGAAGTAATACATTGAAAGATACCAGGAAGTTACTGGGTATCTCTGGTGATGTGGTTAGAACAATGATGGAACCATATCTTGGCAAGGGGCATATATTATATACTGATAACTGGTAAACAAGCCCCTCCTCAGTGATATTTGCAGTGAACATGACAGATGTATGCGGTACAGTGCTAAAATCGTAAGCATATGCCTAGGTTGAATGCTGGGACTCGAGAGGTGAGGTGCAAGCGTTTGCTGCCAATGACATCATGGCATTTCGTGGCATGACAAACGAGATGTCACACTGTTGTCATCAATTCACCCTAACGAAATGACAGACACTGGCAGGCTGCATAGAGAGACCAATGAACCCATTCTAAAACCTGCAGCTGTGATGGATTACATGCTCAATATGCGCTTAGTGGACAAATGTGACATGCAAATTGGGTTTGCTGATTGTGTTCGCAAGAGTTACAAGTGGTACATAAAACTCTTTTAACATTTTGGATATTACCATGCTCAATGCTTATAATATTTATAAGTTGAAGACCACAAACAAACCATCATATGGTTAATTTTGTTTGTCTGTCATCAGACAAATAATATTCAAGTACCAAGGAGCAACACCTGCAATAGAAACCCGCCCAACACCAGGTTATCAACACCTACCCTCTCGTCTGAGGCCTGGTGGTGAACACTTCCTAACAAAAAAGCCTGCTACTGCTTGCAAGAAAAAAGGCTCAGAGGAGGTGTTTTGTCTGTGCACATACAAAAAACGCCCACAACAACGCAAAAAACACTCGTTTATGTGTGTGGAATGTAAAACACCACTGTGCATGGAACCATGTTTCAGAGACTTCCACAGGCTGCAGAACTTCTAGAAACATGTCCAGTGACTATATATATGTATATACATGATTGAACAATGAAAAGAAACAATATTTGTTATTGTGAATAACTGTAAATAAGTTGTGTAAACAAAATAGTGATAAGAAAATTTATGTAATGATTGTGAAATACTTAGCAAGTGAATATTTGAAAAACAGCACTTATATTGGTCTCACAGGCCATAAAAGTTATTTGAAAAAAAAAAAAAAAAAAAATCGATAAGAAAACAACTTCAAGAAAGAAAAAAGAAAATTACCGGCCAACCGGCAGTCACCCATGTTGCCGGCACCAGTTCATTTTTCGTCAACTTCAATCCTCCATATCTCGGCGAGTATTGATCGCAAAATTGTAATTTTTAGCCTATTAGATTTAGAAGAAAAAAAATATAATTTCCTAAGATTTTTTTTTTTTTAAATTCATTGACCCTGAGAACGAGTTTCAGAGAGACCCCTTGGACCCTCAAAGGGTTAAGGGTTAAATATACATTAAATTACACAGAAAACAATGAGACATGAAGAATAAAACAATAATAACATGTCACTTACCTTTATTGAAGAGTTGTTTATGTGTGGAAGAGCGAGGAGGGAGGATGGAAGAGTTGCTTTTGTTTGGAAGGGGAATCCCCTTCCATAAAGATTTCAGGTACCAAGTCCTTTTCCTGGGTTACTTCCCTTCTTTGTTTTTTAATGCCACTAGGATCAGCTTGAGAGTCACTGGACCCTTGTTGCTCAAAAAACTGTTCCAGAGAGTTCTGTTTCTTCCGTTTATTTGGAATTGTGCCGGCGACAGGGGTATGTGTTTGGAGACAGGACAAGATAGTCCTTCAATATTTCACTAATATCATCTATATGGCGTATTTATCTATCACAATTCATCTAATATGAAATAAGAATCTTTCCTCCGTAAGCCATGCGTGTTGTAAAAGTCAACTAAAATGCCGGGAACAATGGGCTAGTAACCCCTTTTCCTGAATAGCTTACTAAAAAGAAAAAGAAGAAAACCGTCAAAGTGGGATGTTTGAATGTGCGTGGATGTTGTGCAAATGATAAGAAAGAGATGATTGTAGATGTTATGAATGAAAAGAAGCTGGATGTCCTGGCTTTAAGTGAGACAAAGCTGAAGGGGTAGGAGAGTTTCAGTGGGGAGAAATAAATGGGATTAGGTCAGGGTTTCAAATAGAGTTAGAGCTAAAGAAGGAGTGGCAATAATGTTGAATAATCAGTTATGGCAGGTAAAGAGGGAATATAAATGTAAAAATTCAAGGATTATGTGGAGTAAAATAAAGGTTGGATGTGAAAAGTGGGTTATAGTAAGTGTTTATGCACCTGGAGAAGAGAGAAGTGTAGAGGAGAGAGAGGGATTTTGGGAAATGTTGAGTGAGTGTGTGGGGAGTTTTGAACCAAGTGAGAGAGTAATTGTGGTTGGGGATCTTAATGCTAAAGTGGGTAAAAATGTTGTGGAGGGAGTAGTAGGTAAATTTGGGGTGCCAGGGGTAAATGTAAATGGGGAACCATTAATTGAGCTATGTGTAGAAAGAGGTTTGGTAATAAGTAATACATATTTTATGAAAAAGAGGATAAATAAATATACAAGGTATGATATAGCACGTAAAGAAAGTAGTTTGTTGGATTATGTATTGGTGGATAAAAGGTTGATGGGTAGGCTTCAGGATGTACATGTTTATAGAGGGTCAACGGATATATCAGATCATTATTTGGTTGTAGCTACAGTTAGAGTAAAAGGTAGGTGGGACAAAAAGAAAATGGCAACAGCAAGTAAGAGAGAGGTAAAAGTGTATAAACTAAGGGAGGAGGAAGTTAGGGTGAGATATAAGCAACTATTGGCAGAAAGGTGGGCTAGTGCAAGTATGAGTAGTGGGGGGGTTGAAGAGAGTTGAAATAGTTTTAAAAATGCAATATTAGAATGTGGGGCAGAAGTTTGTGGCTATAGGAGGGTGGGTGCCGGAGGAAAGAGGAAAGAGTGGTGGAATGAAGAAGTAAAGGGTGTGATAAGAGAGAAAAAGGTAGCTTATGAGAGGTTTTTACAAAACAGAAGTGTTAATAGAAGAGCAGAGTATATGGAGAGTAAAAGAAAGGTGAAGAGAGTGCAAAAGAAGAGCGGATAAAAGAATGGGAGAGGCTCTGTCAAGAAATTTTGCTGAAAACAAGAAAAATTTTTGGAGTGAGATAAACAAGGTAAGAAAGCCTAGGGAACGAATGGATTTGTTAGTTAAAAACAGAGTAGGGAGTTAGTAGATTGGAAGCTGGAGATATTGGGTAGATGGCGGGAATATTTTGAGGAACTTTTAAATGTCAATGAAAAAAGGGAGGCGGTAATTTCATGTACTGGCCAGGGAGGTAAAATATCGTTTAGGAGTGAAGAAGAGCAGGATGTGAGTGTGGGGGAGGTGCGTGAGGCATTACATAGAATGAAAGGGGGTAAAGCAGCTGGAACTGACGGGATCATGACAGAAATGTTAAAAGCAGGGGGGTAGGGATATAGTGCTGGAGCTGTTGGCATTTTTGTTTAATAAATGTTTGAAAGAGGGGAAGGTACCTAGGGATTGGCAGAGAGCATGTATAGTTCCTTTATATAAAGGGAAGGGGGATAAAAGAGTGTAAAAATTATAGGGTTATTATTGAAAGAATTAGAGGTAAGACAGAGAGTAGGATTGCAGATGAGCAAGGAGGCTTTAGAGTGGGTAGGGGATGTGTAGATCAAGTGTTTACAGTGAAGCATATATGTGAACAGTATTTAGATAAAGGTAGAGAAGTTTTCATTGCATTTATGGATTTAGAAAAGGCATATGATAGAGTGGATAGGGGAGCAATGTGGCAAATGTTGCAAGTGTATGGAATAGGTAGTAAGTTACTGAAGGCTGTAAAGAGTTTTTATGAGGATAGTGAGGCTCAGGTTAGGGTGTGTAGGAGAGAGGGAGATTACTTCCGGTAAAAGTAGGTCTTAGACAGGATGTGTAATGTCACCATGGTTGTTTAATATATTTATAGATGGGGTTGTAAAGAAGTAAATGCTAGGGTGTTGGGGAGAGGGGTGGATTAAATTATGGGGAATTAAATGCAAAATGGGAGTTGACAGATACTTTTTGCTGATGATACTGTGCTTATGGGAGATTCTAAAGAAAAGTTGCAAAGGTTAGTGGACGAGTTTGAGAGTGTGTGTAAAGGTAGAAAGTTGAAAGTGAACATAGATAAGAGTAAGGTGATGAGGGTATCAAACGATTTAAATAAAGAAAAATTGGATATCACATTGGAGAGAGGGATTATGGAAGAAGTAAATGTTTTCAGATATTTGGGAGTTGACGTGTCAACGGATGGGTTTATGAAGGATGAGGTTAACCATAGAATTGATGAAGGAAAAAAGGTGAGTGGTGCGTTGAGGTATCTGTGGAGACAAAAAACGTTATCCATGGAGGCAAAGAAGGGAATGTACGAAAGTATAGTGGTACCAACACTCTCATATGGGTGTGAAGCATGGGTTGCAAATGCTGCAGCGAGGAGGAGGCTGGAGGCAGTGGAGATGTCCTGTCTAAGGCCAATGTGTGGTGTAAATATTATGCAGAAAATTCGGAATGTGGAAATTAGGAGACAGTGTTGAGTTACTAAAAGTATTTTTCAGAGGGCTGAAGAGGGGTTGTTGAGGTGGTTTGGTCATTTAGAGAGAATGAATCAAAGTAGAATGACTTGGAGTGTGTATAAATCTGTAGGGAAGGAAGGCGGGGTAAGGGTCGTCCTAGAAAATGTTGGAGGGAGGGGGTAAAGGAGGTTTTGTGGGCGAGGGGCTTGGACTTCCAGCAAGCATGTGTGAGCGTGTTAGATAGGAGTGAATGGAGATGAATAGTTTTTGGGACATGACGATCTGTTGGAGTGTGAGCAGGTTAACATTTTGTGAAGGGATTCAGGGAAACCAGTTAATTGATTTAGTTGGACTTGAGTCCTGGAAATGGGAAGTACAATGCCTGCACTTTAAAGGAGGGGTCTGGGATAGTGACAGCTGGGAGGGACTACTCTCAGCTGCCGTATCTGAGCACCTCTGCAAATAGTGATTATGTATGAGTGTAGTGAAAGTGTTGAATGATGATGAAAGTATTTTCTTTTTTGGGGATTTTCTTTCTTTTTGGGTCACCCTGCCTCGGTGGGAGACGGCCGACTAGTTGAAAAAAAAAAAAATTAACCCTTTGACTGTTGGAGGCCCCATTCTGAAACTGTCATTCTATGTCGCAAAATTGTGGAAAAAAAAAAATTATAAAATGATAGAGAATCTTTTCCCGATGGTAACGACACCAAAAGTACGAAATTTGATGGAAAACTTACGGAATTACGCTCTCTCAAAGTTAGCGATTTCAGCGTTATATACGCATCGGTGATTTCGTCAACTTTGAGCCCTAATTTCGGCCAATTCAATTGTTACAGTCAACCAAACTCATAGCTATTTCTTTAGAACTCCGATTGTTCTATCGAATGAATACAAGAAACCACCAATTTACCGATTTCAACTACCCAATATAGTGGTCAGAAATTGGAAATTTTGCCAATTTCATGCAAAATAAAAAAGATGTCAATTTCAAAATAGGGTCCAGAATAAACAATGCAGACATTTCTGACACTTCATTAATCACGTCTTTAGGCCCCTCTTATATTACTCTTGCTTTCTATTTTGATTTTTTATTCACACAAAAAATAGAAGATTTATTGTTATGCAGACTATTGCATTATTGTAAAAATGGTATGAATAATATTTATGCACTTGTGAAAGAATATTAGACTCACCAGTTGATGTGTATTGGACAGGTGGCGTGATTTGTTTACTCTTGAACATTGGCAAAAATCGAACATTTCCGCTATTTTGAGCTCAATTTCAAGGTCGTTTTCATCACGAAACTAATCAAAATCATCTATATTCCTGTAATATGTTTTCCATTCTATCAAATGAGACCATGAAAAAGAGAATACAACTATAAATACTATACGAAAATACACCTCAAAGTCGGCGTTTTAATCCAAAAACACGGTCAGAGTTTTTTTTTTCTCACTATGCACTGCGTGCTGCAGCATTTTTTTTATATAGCGCACACTGACCACACAGACCCATTCTCTCATATGTGGGCCTACCAGCTTTCTCCCGCTTGATTTGAAGCTGCTAGAATTTTTGAGTATATATACGTCCGAAACACTGGCTCGTAAGACGTATACGTATATACGACCGAAACAGTCAAAGTATTAATTAACAATTTATTTAACAATGTAAGAAGGTGAGTAGAGGAAAGTGGTCAACAGTTTCATATACTGTTGGAGATAGCGAGTGTAAGGAAATATTTAAGGAGAGATTCAGAGAAATGAGCTAGGCCGACTTGAATTTGGAGTTGGGATGTACAATGGCTGCACTATGAAACTGGAATGGGAATGATGCAAACTGGTGCATTAACACTGGACTCTGATGTCTGTGCCCTTCTAAAAAGATATTAAGAGAATAAGTGATGGGGAAGCATTTACCCTGATTTCAGCCACCGTGATTTAGCTTAAAAAAATGCCAATGAGCTCAAAGAAAATTAGAGAATTCTTAGAAAAAAAAGAGAGAACAGCAGCATTTAGAGACTACTGCGAAAACCACAAAACACTGTTGTGGATGGTGAAGTAGTTAAGTAAATTACAATGTAATGTCAAAACTTTAATTATGATTAGAAAGGTTTAATACAGTAGGCAACACTGGTTCAAAAGGAAAACATAAAAAACTAGATTTTAAATGCTCAAAATAGTGTTTCTACAATAGACACTAGAGCCCCAGTTGGCATATTCAGTGGTCTTTTAAGTTATGTTAATCCGCTCCAGAAGTTGTATTGTATATCCAAAATATCGTAACTGAAACCCCAAAATACTTGGTATTATGGATATGGGAGGATAGAGCAAAGCAGAGCAGGGCAGAGGCAGGGCAGGGTGGGGCAGGGCAGGGAAGGGCAGGGCAGGGGCAGAGTAGGCAGAGAGAGGGAGGGAGGCATGAAGATTGGTATAGAATTGCAGACTTAATATAAGTCAGTCATCACAAATCTGGCATCATTGGGACCTGTAGTGTGCCGGATTACAGAGTGGTTAGGTTAGAATACACTTAATAAAGATAACCAACTTGACTTACACAAGAAAGTTCATTGAACATCGGCAAAAATCAAATATTTCTGCTACTTCGAGCTCAATTTCAAGGTACTTTTTGTCGTGAAACCAAACAAAATTACATCTATTTCTGTAATATATCTTCCATTCTATCAAATGAGACCAAAAAAATGAGAATACAACCATAAAAACCATATGAAAATGTACCACTAAGGGCAGCTAATGGCTGAGAAGTGAACTCCGTTATTTATCGTACAATTTTTTCATTTTTGGTGTACGTTAAGAAGCATCTTTCAATCATACATTGCTTAAGTTTCAATAAGGTAGCCCAACAAACAACTGAAAAAAAAAATATTTACAAAAATCATATATGGCAAGCCCAGGCCAGGTACTGGAAATAAGTCACTTCGTTTGACTTTTTTGGGTTATCCTTGGTTCTCTATACATATTTTGTGTATACCTGAATAAACTTACTTACGCCCATTCACCTATTTCAACTACCCAATAAAGTGGTCAGAAATTGAAAATTTGGTCAATTTCACACAAACTTCAAAAGATGCATATTTCAAAATAGGGTCCAACATAAACAGTGCAGACATTCCTGGCACTTGAATAAAATTTCTCTGTTCATTAGTCACATCTCCAGTCCCCTCTTATATTACTCTTGCTTTCCATTTGGAATTTTTATTACACAAAAACATAGATGATTTACTGTTATGCAGACTACTGCATCATTGTAATAATTGTATAAATAATGTCAACTCATTCGTGACTGCTTATTAGACTGGCCAGTTGGACACGCATTGCATGGTGACATCATTTGTTTACTCTTGAACATCTGCAAAAATCGAACATTTACGCTAATTAGAGCTCAATTTCATGGTACACTTTTCATTGTGAAACCAATCAAAATCATCTCTGTTTCTGTAATATATCTTCAATTCTATCAAATGAGACCAAGAAAATGACAATACAACCATAAATACCATACAAAAGTACACCACAAAGTCATTGTTTTAAACCAAAAACACGGTCGGAGTTTGTTTTTCTCATTATGCACTGCGTGCTGCAAGATTTTTTTATACAGCACACACTGACCACTCAGACCCATTCTCTCATATGTAGGCCTACCAGCTGGCACCAACACTGGCTTGCAAGCAGTAATACTATGGCACCGGCAAGCTGGGGCATATGAAAACTGAGGTTCCACTGTAAAATGCTTGCACTTTAAAGGAAGGATTTGGGATATTGGCTGTTTGGAGGGACAATTTTTATAATGTCAGTTTTATATGCAAATTTTAAACTGTAATTACTGTACTCACTGTAAAATCAATATCCATATAATTATCTGTTATTGCCTGTTATTGTAAATTGTTTTTAAATTGTTCCATATTGTAAATTAATTAAAACTGTACCACTATTTGCAATTATGTAAGTTTTCTAAGCTAAATTTAAAACTGTAATTACTGTACTCACTGTAACTCACCAATATCCAAATAATAATCTGTTATTGCCTTCCAAATCTTAAGTTAATATTAACCCTTAAACTGTCCAAACACAGATCTACGTCCACGTGCATAGCGCTCCGAACGTAGATCTATGTTTTTTTTAATTTTTACATTTGAAAGCATGTAAAAAAAACGTAGATCTACGTTCAGAGCGCTACGCACAAAAACGTAGATCTATGTTTGGACAGTCTAAGGATTAAGTTTGCCCAAAAACCTCTGCATAAAAAGGGGCTTTTGGCATGTACACCCAACTATTATATTCTTTTGTACAACTATGTATCAAGTCAAAATAAAATTCTTATTCTTATTCTTAACTGTCATATCTGGGCACCTCTGCAAAGACAGTGATTATGTATGAATGATGGTGAAAGTGTTGAATGACAAAGAAAGTGTTTCTTTTTTGGGTCACCCTGCCTTGGTGGAAGACGGCAAACACGTTGAAAAAAATATATATGAAAGGTACAGATAGATAGCTGAGTGCATGAAACCTTCAGAGTCACCAGTAGTTTATTTTTTTAACACATCGGTCATTTCCCACCATGGCAGAGACAAAAAAAAAAAAACTTTCCTTGCTCAACACTTTCACCATCATTCATACATAATTACTGTCTTTGCAGAGGTGCTCAGATATATCAGTTTAGATGTCCCTCCGAACAGCCAATATCCCAAACACCTCCTTTAAAGTGCAGGCATTGTACTTCTCATTTCCAGGACTCAAGTCCAACTAAATCAATTAACTGCTTTCCCTGAATCCCTTCACAAAATATTACCTCGCTCACACTCCAACAGCTCGTCAGGTCCCAAAAACCATTCGTCTCCATTCACTCCTATCTAACATGCTCGCACATGCTTGCTGGAAGTCCAAGCCCCTCGCCCACAAAAGCTCCTTTACCCCCTCCCTCCATTCTTTTCGAGGACGACCCCTACCCCGCCTTCCTTCCCCTACAGATTTATATGCTCTTCAAGTCATTCTACTTTGATCCATTCTCTCTAAATGACCAAACCACCTCAACAACCCCTCTTCAGCCCTCTGACAAATACTTTTAGTAACTCCACACCTCCTCCTAATTTCCACACTCCAAATTTTCTGCTAAATATTTACACCACACATTGCCCTTAGACAGGACATTTCCACTGCCTCCAGCAGCCGCCTCTCTGCAGCATTTGCAACCCATGCTTCACACCCATATAAGTGTGTTGGTACCACTATACTTTCGTACATTCCCTTCTTTGCCTCCATGGATAACGTTTTTTGTCTCCACAGATACCTCAACACACCAATCCCCTTTTTTTCCTTCATCAATTCTATGGTTAACCTCATCCTTCATAAACCCATCCGCTGACAAGTCAACTCCCAAATATCTGAAAACATTCACTTGTTCCATAATCCCTCTCTCCAATATGATATCCAATTTTTCTTTATTTAAATCGTTTGATATTCTCATCACCTTACTCTTATCTATGTTCACTTTCAACTTTCTACCTTTACACACCCTCCCAAACTCGTACACTAACCTTTGCAACTTTTCTTTAGAATCTCCCCTGCTGTATAACCCTTGTGGTTTAGCGCTTCTTTTGATTATAATAATAATAAATTTAGAATCTCCCATAAACACAGTATCATCAGTAAAAAGTAACTGTGTCAACTCCCATTTTGCATTTGATTCCTCATAATTTAATCCTACCCCTCTCCCCAACACCCTAGCATTTACTCTTTTACAACCCCATCTATAAATATATTAAACAAATGGTGACATTACACATCCCTTTTGCCTACTTTTCCCAAGAATCCCCTCCCC
>WNWK01052953.1:0-12020 GCA_009830355.1 Cherax destructor
TTAGAGACACACAATAGTGTCTCCCCTAGTCAATATGGCTTTCATAAGGGCCGTTCTGCCATTGACCCCTTACTGCGCTTGGATACGTATATTCGTAATGCCTTTGCTAATAACCATTCGGTTATCGCTATCATTTTCGATCTTGAGAAGGCTTATGACACAACTTGGAGTTATAATATCTTGGCCCAGGCCCACTCCTTAGGCCTCCGAGGCAACCTACCATTCTTCCTTAAGGCCTTCTTAACTGACAGACATTTCCGGGTCCGGGTTAGTAATGAGCTTTCCCCGGAATTTGTCCAAGCTGAAGGTGTCCCCCAGGGATGTGTTCTGAGCACAACACTCTTTCTGCTAGCTATAAATAATCTGGCATCTGTTCTCCCATCCAATATTTGGTCATCGTTCTATGTGGATGACTTTGCTATAGCTTGTGCAGGTGCTGACTGTCACCTCATTGCAGTTTCCCTCCAGAAAGCCATCAACCGGGTTTCTGATTGGGCCACCACTCACGGGTTTAAATTTTCTTGTGGCAAAACTCATCAAATTACGTTTACTAGACGTTCAGTGGTCTCTGATCATCCATTGTACATATACGGCTAATGTATCCCAGAACGTGATACAGTCAGGTTTCTCGGCCTCCTGTTTGACCGTCGATTGTCCTGGAAACCTCACATTATCTCTCTGAAGGCAACTTGTCACAGCCGGCTGAACCTTCTCAAAACCCTCGCACATCTTTCATGGGGGGGCTGATCGTTGAACTCTTCTTCGTCTGCATTCAGCCCTAATTTTATCGAAACTCGATTATGGTGACCAGATATATTCGGCTGCTTCCCCTGCTACTCTTTCCATCCTTAATCCCATGCATCACCAGGGATTACGCTTATGCCTTGGTGCATTTCGTTGTTCTTCGTTTGAGAGCCTTTATGTAGAAGCGAACATTCCATCCTTGTCCGATCGTCATGATGCACATTGCATTCGCTATTATGTTCACTCTCATGACCTCCGCAATCCTTCCATGTATAGGATTGTCACAGATGTTAGTAGATGCTCTTTATTTGTTCATCAATCCTGTTTACTTTGTCTCTATTCTCTTCGTCTCCATTCGCTCTTGTCTTCCCTTCAGCTACCGCCTTTATATGTTCATGTGGCTTCTCTCTTTCCCCTACCCCCTTGGGAAGTTCCTGCTGTCCGTGTCTGTTCTATTCCTCTACCTTGCGCGAAAGCCCAACTACCTACGGCGGCTTCTCGCTCTTTTTTTCTAGACCACTTTCGTTCTCATTCCCATGCCATCGCAGTGTACACCGATGGTTCAAAGTCTTCTGATGGCATCGGATTCGCAGCAGTGTTTCCCGACAGCGTCGTGCGAGGGCATCTATTACCCTCAGCTAGCATATTTACGGCTGAATTGTATGCCATTCTTGTGGCAATTATCCGTATTGCATCTATGCCTGTGTCACCATTTGTGGTCATTTCAGATTCCCTTAGTGCTTTACAGGCTATCCGTAAAATTGATACACCTCACCCCCTAGTTCTTTGTATCCAACTTTGGTTATGCCGTATCTCTAGCAAGGACAAAGATATTGTTTTTTGTTGGGTCCCTGGTCATGTTGACGTACAGGGCAATGAACAGGCAGACACTGCTGCACGGTCAGCAGTACATGACCTTCCAGTTTCATATAGAGGTGTTCCTTTCACGAACTATTTTGCGGTCATTGCTACCCACCTTCGCACCCGTTGGCAACAACGCTGGTCTGACCTGCTAAATAACAAACTTTATTCTATTAAACCGAGTATAGGTTTCTGGCCTTCTTGTCACCAATGTCGAGGTTGGGAGATTACACTCTCCCGTCTTCGCATCGGCCACACTCGTCTTACTCACGAGTATCTCATGGAGAGGCTCCCTGCCCCTCTCTGTGAGCATTGTCAGGTTCCAGTGTCTGTTCGACATATTCTGTTGGACTGCCCATTATATCAACGAGCACGCGCAATTTACCTCCAACGGCGTCTTCGCTCTGTGGCTTTTTCTTTACCTTCCCTTCTTGCTGATGGACCCTCCTTTAATCCTGACTCTCTCGTTGACTTCTTTACAGAAACTGACTTACTACACAAACTCTGAAGATTATACCTTTAGCACCTCCCTCAGTCCCTTCTACCTCGATCTCTTGCTACCCTCTATCCCTGCACTATCCACTGTCCTGCTGCAGTCCATACCCTACTAATCATCCATCTCCCTCTTACAATCCATTCTCCGTGCATCCTGTCCTGCCCTGCCGCGCTGTATAACCCTTGTGGTTTAGCTCTTCTTTTGATTATAATAATAATGTAGTATGCGAAAATGTAGAGGAAGGGGATTTCTTGGTGTCAGCACTAAAGAGAACACGAGACCGTAAGTTAAAATTAAGCAAGAAGCAGTGCGTAAAATATATTGGAAAATATTTCCTAACACACACACACACACATCAAGAGGTATGTGAGGAGTTCAACTTGAGGTTTAAGGAAGTATTCACAATGGAGGAAGGAAGGCAACTGGGTAGACAGGACGTGGTTCGTCACCAACAAGGGATGTACCAAGTGCTAGAGGGCATACACACAACTGAGGAGGAAGTGAAGCAGGGACTCAGTGACCTCAATACCTCAAAGGCGATATGTCCGGACAATATCTCCCCATGGGTTCTTCGGGAAGGAGCTGAGGTACTGAGTGTGCCACTTACCATAATATTCAACACATCCCTTGAAACTGGGCAGCTACCTGAGGTATGGAAGAAGGCCAACGTAGTCCCCATTTTTAAAAAAAGGAGACAGAAAAGAGGCACTAAACTATAGACCGGTGTCACTTACATGTATAGTGTGCAAAGTCCTGGAGAAAATCATCAGGAAAAGAATGGTGGAACACCTTGAGCTGAACAGGATAATAAACACTAGACAGCATGGATTCCGGGAAGGCAAATCCTGTGTAACAAACCTCCTAGAGTTCTATGATAAAGTAACAGAGGTAAGGCAGGAGAGAGAAGGGTGGGTTGATTGCATTTTCCTGGACTGCAGGAAGGCCTTCGACACAGTTCCTCACATGAGATTAGTAAAGAAGTTGGAAGAACAAGCAGGTATAACAGGAAGGGCACTGGAATGGATCAGGGAATACCTCAAAGGGAGGCAACAACGAGTCATGGTGCGAGGTGAGGTATCACAGTGGGCGCCTGTGACGAGCATCAGTCACATCTGCCAACACCAAGAAGGCATCAGTCACCACTGCCAACACCAAGAAGGCATCAGTCACATCTGCAAACACCAAGAAGGACTCAGTCACATCTGCCAACACCAAGAAGGCATCAGTCCCATCTGCCAACACCAAGAAGGCATCAGTCACATCTGCCAACACCAAGAAGGCATCAGTCACATCTGCAAACACCAAGAAGGCATCAGTCACATCTGCCAACAATAGAAGGCATCAGTCACATCTGCCAACACAGAAGGCATCATCACTCTGCCAACACCAGAATGCATCAGTCACATCTGCCAACACAAGAAGGCATCAGTCACATCTGCCAACACCAAGAAGGCATCAGTCACATCTGCCAACAATAAGAAGGCATCGGTCACTTCTGCCAACACCAAGAAGGCATCACTCACATCTGCCAACACCAAGAAGGCATCACTCACATCTGCAAACACCAAGAAGAAATCAGTCACATTTGCCAACACCAAGAAGGTATCAGTCATATCTGCCAACACCAAGAAGGCATCAGTCACATCTGCCAACACCAAGAAGGCATCAGTCACATCTGCCAACACCAAGAAGGCATCAGTCACATCTGCCAACACCAAGAAGGCATCAGTCACATCTGCCAACACCAAGAAGGCATCAGTCACATCTGCCAACACCAAGAAGGCATCAGTCCATCTGCCAACACCAAGAAGCTCATCATTTCCACCGTGTTACAGATCGTCACTCTGCCAACACAAGAAGTGCATGTCTCATCTGCCACACCAGAAGTCCTCTATTTCGCTCGGTGTTTCAGATGTGACTGCTGCCTTCTTGGTTGGCAGTGTGACTGTGCCTTCTTGGTGTTGGCAGATGTGACTGATGCCTTCTTGGTGTTGGCAGATGTGACTGATGCCTTCTTGGTGTTGGCAGATGTGACTGATGCCTTCTTGGTGTTGGCAGATGTGACTGATGCTTCTTGTGAGCTTGTGTGTTGGCAGATGTGACTGAGCCTTCTTGGTGTTGGCAGATGTGACTGATGCCTTCTTGGTGTTGGCAGATGTGATGATGCCTTCTTGGTGTTGGCAGATTGACTGATGCCTTCTTGGTGTTGGCAGATGTGACTGATGCCTTCTTGGTGTTGGCAGATGGACTGATGCCTTCTTGGTGTTGGCAGAGTGACTGTATCTTCTTGGTGTTGGCAGATGTACTGATGCCTTCTTGGTGTTGGCAGATGTGACTTGATGCCTTCTTGGTGTTGGCAGATGTGACTATGCCTTCTTGGTGTTGGCAGATGTGACTGATTCCTTCTGGTGTTGGCAGATGTGACTGATGCCTTCTTGGTGTTGGCAGATGTGACTGTGCCTTCTTGGTGTTGGCAGATGTGACTGATGCTTCTTGGTGTTGGCAGATGTGACTGATGCGTTCTTGGTGTTGGCAGATGTGATGAGCCTTCTTGGTGTTGGCAGATGTGACTATGCCTTCTTGGTGTTGGCAGATGTGACTGATGCCTTCTGGGTGTTGGCAGATGTGACTGATGCCTTCTTGGTGTTGGCAGATGTGACTGATGCCTTCTTGGTGTTGGCAGATGTGACTGATGCTTTCTTGGTGTTGGCAGATGTGACTGCTGCCTTCTTTGTGTTGGCAGATGTGACTGATGCCTTCTTGGTGTTGGCAGATGTGACTGATGCCTTCTTGGTGTTGGCAGATGTGACTGATGCCTTCTTGGTGTTGGCAGATGTGACTGATGCCTTCTTGGTGTTGGCAGATGTGACTGATGCTTCTTGGTGTTTGGCAGATGTGACTGATGCTTCTTGGTGTTGGCAGATGTGACTGCTGCCTTCTTTGTGTTGGCAGATGTGACTGATGCCTTCTTGGTGTTGGCAGATGTGACTGATGCCTTCTTGGTGTTGGCAGATGTGATTGATGCCTTCTTGGTGTTGGCAGATGTGACTGATGCCTTCTTGGTGTTGGCAGATGTGACTGATGCCTTCTTGGTGTTGGCAGATGTGACTGATGCCTTCTTGGTGTTGGCAGATGTGACTGATATCTTCTTGGTGTTGGCAGATGTGACTGATGCGTTCTTGGTGTTGGCAGATGTGATTGATGCCTTCTTGGTGTTGGCAGATGTGACTAATGCCTTCTTGGTGTTGGCAGATGTGACTGATTCCTTCTGGGTGTTGGCAGATGTGACTGATGCCTTCTTGGTGTTGGCAGATGTGACTGATGCCTTCTTGGTGTTGGCAGATGTGACTGATCCTTCTTGGTGTTGCAGATGTGACTGATCCTTCTTGGTGTTGACAGATGTGACTGATGCCTTCTTGGTGTTGGCAGATGTGACTGATGCCTTCTTGGTGTTGGCAGATGTGACTGAAGCCTTCTTGGTGTTGGCAGATGTGACTGATGCCTTCTTGGTGTTGGCAGATGCCCCACCAAATATCCCTGACAATGTTTTTGAGAGCTACCAGAGAAATATGTTATTTCTTGCATGACAAAACATGTTGATGGTCCAAGATCAATGAAACGTGGCAGTATTTATTTGGCAGACGATCTCGAGCTTTGAATATTATCTCTTGAACATAATCAGCTCCCAGACAACACGAACTGATAGCATCCTAACAAGGAGTACTAGTCCCACTTACTGGGGATGGAACCAAATGACCGATCAATGGAAATCAAGGTTGACTACCATTGGCCACGTCCGAGACCTATACTATGAAGTATACTTTGCATCTTCCAAAAGGCGTCCTGGGGTCTGCGCAAGTGTAAGGACAGCTTCCAGAATGCTGCTTTATGTCTATGTAAAGACAACAGTTAACAAGATTGATATTTAGATCTGATTGAAGTGTGATATTATATGAAGACATTTTTAAACCAACACATTTACTCACATTATCAATAGTTTTTTTTTTCTGTCCTATGGTCAATAATATAAATTGTGCTTCTTCAAATACAAAATATTATTTCTTGTAATATGAGTGCGTATATCTGTCATGATTTTGGGATGTATACTTACAAAAATTATATGTATTTATAAGAAATTGATTGCCATTTTGAAGATAATGACAGTGTCAGCTGGCGTAGATCCACATATAAAAATAATCAATAGGGATCATTTCACCTATGTGTCAAGTTTCATGCTTTTAACTCAAAGTGCAAGAATTTTTCCTTAAATGCCCCACTAACTTGCTGGTATCAGTAAGTAATGTGGTATTGCATCGACACTCAGAAACCTGCACATAGCCAGAATTGCGACGGTGTTCCGAAATTCCTCAAATTTTCTTTAAGCAATGATAAGAGAGTGTGAGTTTCTAATGTCAGTCACATGAAAATAAACTCCATCACAGACCAACCCTGAATCCATGCTTTCTCTGCTGTGTGTTATCTCTGAACACATCAGTGAATTTACCATGTGTTGAAGATCGCAGTCATACCTGACACTAATCCACAAAGTGGTTTTCCGCCTAGGTGGTAACGTTTGCCTTACCTCAGCTAGAAACTAGTTAGGAAATAGGTCATCTTTTTTAACTCACCGATATGGAACCACAAGGCTAGACCACAGCGCTCGTTTTTACTGTCTTATTATATAATTTTATTCATCAATGTATACTCAGTAATATGATTAACATCTCCAGACACAAATATTTCAGTCACAGCAATAGTATTAGTGTAGCAATAAGTACTCACACCATTATAAAGTATAGTTAGTGTTTAACAGCTCTGGATACGCTCATCAATATCAGTTCCAGTGTTTGATTATCACTGCACCAGACACTGATATCACTGTGAGATCATGTATATGAATAACACTACACTATACAATAACATCAATGTGACTAACACAGCTCTTGACACTGAAATCATTACATGCTGTGGAATTTGTGATTAACATATCACTAAACTGTTATATATTTGCAAGCTCATGTATGTGATAACACTAGTCACTAACATCAGTGCAAGATATGAGACGAGAGGCTTTGACTTTGTTGCTACTCCCAATCTTCATCTATTTAGAGCGTTATTCTAAATAAAAGATTATATAGACTTCGGCGTATTAGAAAGTTCAAACTCTATCATGATTTTTTTGTAATATATTGTTAAATGTCTTATTAAATGACTAGGAAATCGAAGTACTCTGAAGTAGGTTCGTTAATCATCGTTGGGCTGAAGAAAGATTAATACTCTTTTATTTTTTCTACCATATCTGGAGTATACCTGTGGAGGGTTTCGGGGATCAACGCTCCCGCGGCCAGGTTTGAGACCAGGCCTCGTGGTGGATCAGGGTCTGATCAACCAGGCTTTTATTGCTGGTCGCACGCAAATTGACGTACAAACCACATCAAACAACATTTTCACCAGAATGTAAAATATTTTCATTAATTCGTCAGGCAAGTTGCGGGAATTTGTACTGGTGTTTTAAAATATCAGATGCAAAATTTATTATTAAATTCATCTTCGACTTTTATGGACTGTGATTACAATGTACTTTTCCAGTGTCCTCGCTACTGCTTGCACATTGTCGAGTACCAGTACGTGGATGATGTGTTGTGAGGGTAACCCAGGACGCCATGTTTGTTAATGTGTTGAGAGATCAAATAACATGAAAATATAATGTCAGTGAAAATCTGTGATAGAATATGTATTCACATTTTTTTTACATTTTTATATACGTAAATATGTCGTGCTGAATAAGCCGAACCAGCGAGAGTGGACTAAAAAGCAAAGGTCATTTCAGTTGAATAAACAAAGTGAAAATTTCTTTATGCAATAAATCTACATAAATCATTCTGAACGTGCCGAAAATAATATACAATTAATTTTATGTAAATTTAAAAAAAAAAAAACTATGATGTGCCTACTATAATTTGATATAAAAAAGTATGTAAGGATAAGTTAGGTTAGGTAAGGTTTCTAAGGTAGGTTTGGTGCAAAAATAATGTTTATACACCATATATATATATATATATTTTATTTATTTTTTATTAACACATTGGCCGATTCCCACCAAGGCAGGGTGGCCGAAAAGAAAAACTTTCATCATCATTCACTCCATCACTGTCTTGCCAGAAGGGTGCTTTACACTACAGTTATAAAACTGCAACATTAACACCCCTCCTTCAGAGTGCCGGCACTGTACTTCCCATCTCCAGAACTCAAGTCCGGCCTGCCGGTTTCCTGAATCCCTTCATAAATGTTACTTTGCTCACACTCCAACAGCACGTCAAGTATTAAAACCATATGCCTCCATTCACTCCTATCAAATACGCTCACACATGCTTGCTGGAAGTCCAAGTCCCTCGCACACAAAACTTCCTTTACCCCCTCCCTCCAACCTTTCCTAGGCCGACCCTACCCCGCCTTCCCTCCACTACAGATTTATACACTCTCGAAGTCACTCTGTCTCGTTCCATTCTCTCTACATGTCCAAACCACCTCAACAACCCCTCCTCAGCTCTCTGGACAATCGTTTTGGTAATCCGCACCTCCTCCTAATTTCCAAACTCCGAATTCTCTGCATTATATTCACACCACACATTGACCTCAGACATGACATCTCCACTGCCTCCAGCCTTCTCCTCGTTGCAACATTCATCACCCATGCTTCACACCCATATAAGAGCGTTGGTATAACTATACTCTCATACATTCCCCTCTTTACTTCCATGGACAAGGTTCTTTGTCTCCACAGACTCCGAAGTGCTCCACTCACCCTTTTCCCTCATCAATTCTATGATTCACCTCATCCTTCATAGACCTATCCGCCGACATGTCCACTCCCAAATATCTGAATACATTCACCTCCTCCATACTCTCTCCTCCAATCTGATATCCAATCTTTTGTCACCTATTCTTTTTGTTATCCTCATCACCTTACTCTTTCCTATATTCACTTTCAATTTTTCTTTTACACACCCTACCAAATTCATCCACCAACCTCTGCAACTTCTCTTCAGAATCTCCCAAAGCACAGTGTCATCAGCAAAAAGCAACTGTGACAACTCCCACTTTGTATTTGCTTCTTTATCTTTTAGCCCAACACCTCTTGCCAAGACCCTCGCATTCACTTCTCTTACAACCCCATCTATAAATATATTGAACAACCACGGTGACATCACACATCCTTGTCTAAGGCCCACTTTTACTGGGAAATAGTCCCTTCCCTCCTACACACTCTAACCTGAGCCTCACTATCCTCATAAAAACTCTTCACTGCTTTCAGTAACCTTCCTCATATTCCATACACCTGCAACATCTGCCACATTGCCCCCTATCTACCCTATCATACGCCTTTTCCAAATCCATAAATGCCACAAAACATCTTTACACTTATCCAAATACTGTTCACCTATATGTTTCACTGTAAACACTTGGTCTACACACCCCTACCTTTCCTAAAGCCCCCTTGTTCATCTGCTATCCTGCTTTCTGTTTTACTCTTAATTCTTTCAATAATAACTCTACCATACACTTTACCAGGTACACTCAACAGACTTATTCCCCTATAATTTTTGCACTCTCTTTGTCCCCTTTGCCTTTATACAAAGGAACAATACACGCTCTCTGCCAATCCCTAGGTACCTTACCCTCTTCCATACATTTATTAAATAATAGCACCAACCACTCCAAAATTATATCCCCACCTGCTTTTAACATTTCTATCTTTATCCCATCAATCCCAGCTGCCTTACCCCTTTCATTCTACCCACTGCCTCACGAACTTCCCTACACCCACAACTGGCTCTTCCACACTCCTACAAGATGTTATTCCTCCTTGCCCTACACACGAAATTACAGCTTCCTGTCTTCATCAACATTTAACAAATCCTCAAAATATTCTCTCCATCTTCCCGATACCTCTAACTCTCCATTTAATAACTCTCCTCTCCTATTTTTAACTGTCAAATCCATTTGTTCTCTAGGCTTCCTCAACGTATTAATCTCATTCCAAAACTTTTTCTTATTTTCAACAAAATTTGCTGATAACATCTCACCCACTCTCTCATCTGCTCTCTTTTACATTGCTTCACCACTCTTTAACCTCTCTTTTCTCTCCATATACTCTTCCCTCCTTGCATCACTTCTACTTTGTAAAACCTCTCATATGCTAACTTTTCTCCCTTACTACTCTTTTACATCATCATTCCACCAATCGCTCCTCTTCCCTCCCGCACCCACTCGCCTGTAACCACAAACTTCTGCTGAACACTCTAACACTACATTTTTAAATCTACCCCATACATTTTCGACCCCATTGCCTACACTCTCACTAGCCCATCTATCCTCCAATAGTTGTTTATATCTTACCCTAACTGCCTCCTCTTTTAGTTTATAAACCTTCACCTCTCTTTTACTTACTGATTCTATTTTCCTTGTATCCCATCTACCTTTTACTCCCACTGTAGCTATAACTAAAAAGTGATCTGATATATCTGTGGCCCCTCTATAAACATGTACATCCTGAAGTCTACTCAACAGTCTTTTATCTACCAATACATAGTCCAACAAACTACTGTCATTACGCCCTACATCATATCTTGTATACTTATTTATCCTCTTTTTCTTAAAATATGTATTACCTATAACTAAACCCCTTTCTATACAAAGTTCAATCAAAGGGCTCCCATTATCATTTACACCTGGCACCCCAAACTTACTTACTACACCCTCTCTACATGTTTCTCCCACTTTAGCATTTAGGTCCCCTACCACAATTACTCTCTCATTTGGTTCAAAAGTTCCTATACATTCGCTTAACATCTCCCAAAATCTCTCTCTCTCTACACTCCTCTCTTCTCCAGGTGCATACACGCTTATTATGACCCACTTTTCGCATCGGACCCTTATTTTAATCCACATAATCCTTGAATTTACACATTCATATTCCCTCTTTTCCTTCCATAACTGATCCTTCAACATTATTGCTACCACTTCCTTAGCTCTAACTCTCTCAGATACTCCTGACTTAATCCCATGTATTTCTCCCCACTGAAACTCGCCTACCCCTTCAGCTTTGTTTCGCTTAGGGCCAGGACATCCAACTTCTTTTCATTCATAACATCGGCAATCATCTCTTTCTTATCATCCGCACTACATCCACGCACATTCAGACAACCCAGTTTTATAAAGTTTTTCTTCTTCTCGTTTTTAGTAGATTTGTACAGGAGAAGGGGTTACTAGCCCATTGCTCCCGGCATCTTAGTCGCCTCATACGACACGCATGGCTTACGGAGGAAAGATTCTTTTCCACTTCCCCATGGGCAATAGAGAAAATAAAAAGAACAAGAGCTATTAAGAAAAAGAAGAAAAACCTAGATGTGTGTATGTATATATATGCATGTGTATGCCAGTGTAGTGTGACCTAAAGTGTAAGTAGAAGTAGCTAGATATACCTGTTATCCAGCGTGTTTATGAGACAGAAAAAGACACCAGCAATCCTACCATCATGTAAAACAGTTTCAGGTTTCTGTTTCACAGTCACCTGGCAGGACGGTAGTACCTCCTGGGTGGAAAAATAAACACATAAGCAGTATAATGTGATCCTTTATTGACAACGTTTCGCCCACGCAGTGGCTTTATCGAGTCACAGACAGATCTACCTGGAAAATGAGCAACATGGAGATATATATAGGGTACAGTCAGGTGGAGAATGCTGGGTCAGGTGGAGAAAGCTGCATGTCACAGTCTTAAAAGTAGTGTGATAGTTAAAAACATTGTGTGACTTAAAGGACCTGCAGTGTACCATTCTTGAGTTCTAGGTGGGATAGCGTTGAAGAAGTTTCTTGGCAATAGGTTCAGCTATGTTGTAGAAGCCGTTGTTCTGGTT
>WNWK01052954.1:0-12020 GCA_009830355.1 Cherax destructor
CGTTAGTGGGACCACTGTACAGTGGCCCCCGAGTTTTAAACCCAAATCGTACAAATGGGATAATATTGTCAGTGTTGGGGAAAGTTTTTTTTTGGGGGTCTAAAATTGAAACCTCGGATTTTCTAATTAAATTTTGGAATGGCGCACAGACTTCAGGAGGAATTTTTCAAAACGGGGTCCACTGTATTGTTTTGAGTAGATTTTGGGTTTGGGGGGATGACCACCAGGGTAATGTTTTGGGTCCCTTTTCCCGGGCCGAACCAGAGGAGTGAAAAAGCGCGCCCCCAAGCCGGGCACATGGGGGGCGGATTGGTCAGGGCGATTTGGATGTGTTGGCGATTCCCCAGCGGAGATCCCCGTCACGGTAGTTCCCAGATTTCCTCAGCGGCCACCAGAAGCAAACGTCTTGAAGGGATTACCAGTAACTTTGGTTTCCTGACGGAAAAGATCCCGGTCCCAAATTTCCCTTTTTTAAAGATACTGATATACCAGATGCATTAGCAATGGTGCATTTGTTGAACCAAAAAACATCGTTGCAACTACAGAAGGTACCTCCCTGCAAGCAGATGTTGAAAACGAATATTTAACGATTCAGTGGTTAAACAAAAAAAAATTTCAAACACAGAAAAGCACCTTCTCCCAAGGTCACAGACAACAAGAACACCACGACCTCAGGGAGGTGACAAAAGGGGCAAACGCCCTTTGGTGATCCGGGGGTGCCTCAAGCACCGGGAAGATTAAAAAGGGCACGGAGGTTCTTTTTGGGGGCGACGGGCTGCGTACCCCGGGTGAGGCCGGCCCCAAACCTGGGTCGCAAGGCATGGCAACCAATCTGGGGGTCAAACTGGCTCCAACCCCCCTAACAAACTGTCCCCCCACCTTTGATGATGACATAATTCCAAATAGGCCTATTAATATTGTTCAGTATGACCCCATACTAGACTGAATCATTGTCAGTATGACCCCATACCTCACTGAATCACCAGTAGGAATAGTCTGGAGCTAGGAATAAGCCTTTTCACCTCCCAGCCATTGTATAAGCCTAAATCTTCCACTAATTTCGAACACTGGCTGTCTCCTGCCCAGGTAGGCCTACCTCTTAAAAAAAAAAAAATTAAATCATTCATACAACTGTCTTATGTAAACATTAATTCAAATTCAAAATCAAAATTATTTTTCAAATTCAAATTGTAGTTTAGAAGTAATACAGTGGTTCCTTAATTTTCGTGTTTAATCTGTTCCAGAGGATCGACTAAAACCAAAATCGACGAAAACCAAAACCATTTTCCCCATAAAAAATAATGTAAATTCAATTAATCCATTCCAGACACCCAGAAGTATTAAAATAAAAAATTTGGGTGCCTTAAAGATAGATTTACATGCAAAAAAGAATAAACATTCAACTGACACTTACGTTTATTGAAGACTGATGTTGCTGGATGGAAGACAGGGAAAAATAAACACATAAGCAGTATAATGTGATCCTTTATTGACAACGTTTCACCCACGCAGTGGGCTTTATCAGTCACAGACAGATCTACCTGGAAAATGAGTAACATGAATATATATAGGGTATAGTCAGGTGGAGAATGCTGGGTCAGGTGGTGATAGTTAAAAACTTTGTGTGACTTAAAATAACCTGCAGTGTTCCATTCTTGAGTTCTAGGTGGGATAGCGTTGAAGAAGTTTCTTGGCAATAGGTTCAGCTATGTTGTAGAAGCCGTTGTTCTGGTTGAAGTTGTTGGATATACAGATAAGTGATGATTCCAGGATTCTTCGGTATTGCGTGTTGTCTTCTCTGGCGATGAGTCTTGCGTTTCTGTAGTTGATTAAATGGTTGTGTAAATTTCGGTGTTGAACACAGGCATTTCTTGAGTCGTCAGATCTGCCTGCGTACTGGTGTTCTGAAATGCGTGTTTGGAGGTCTCTGGATGTTTCGCCGACGTATAATTTGCTGCAGCCATTACAAGGGATTGTGTATACCCTGCCGTGGATTGAAGCTTTTCCTGTCTGTTACTGGTAATGTCCTTGATGGTGGTGGATGTGGAGGTGGATACTCGGAATGAGGTCTTAGAAAAATGTTGGAAACGTGTTTGGAAATGGAGTTGGTGGGAAGGACTATGTATCTCTTCTCAGCAGTGTCTTCTCTGGGTGTGTTGAAGATGTTTAATGCCCGTCGTCTGCAGTCTCTAATGAAGTGCGAGGATAGTGAAGTTTGGAAAAAACTTGTTCAATGAGGAGCATTCTTCTTCAAGGAACTCACTGCTGCAGATTCTGAGTGCGCGCAGGAAAAAGCCTATAATTACACCACGTTTAGTTTTGGTGTCGTGGTGAGTAGAAGTGGAGAAGATCGTGTTGATTGGTAGGTTTTCGATAGACTTTAAAACGAAGTTCATGGTCAGCTTTGCAGAGAAGAACATCAAGGAAAGGAAGAGTGTTGTTGACTTCTTCTTCTTCTAGTGTAAACTGGATTGATGGCTCGACCTGGTTGAGTTTGTGTTGAGAGCTTGAACGTTGAAGCATCTGGGAGTTATGATGAGAATGTCGTCAACATAGGAGCCAGGTGACAGAAGAGGGAATAATAGTGGAAAATCGCTCGGCTTCCAAATGTTCCATATATAGGTTCGCAAGGACGGCACTAAGTGGCGATCCATGGGTAGTCCAAAAGTTTGCTGAAAGAGTTGGTTTTCGAAAGAGAAACATGTAAACCCCACATAGTTCAACAAGGTCGATGAAATCACTGGCTGGAAGAGGAAGATCAAGCGAGTCATCAATTTTCCTGCGCAAGAGATCGATAGCTTGTGTAGTAGGTACTTTGGTGAATAGGGATGTTACATCAGGGAGGAGGGGAGAGGGAAGAGAGGCTATTCTTTGGAAAGGTAATCCCCTTCCATGAGGACTCTAGGTACCAAGTCCTCATCTGGGGTCACTTTCCTTTTTTGTCTTTTGCTGCCACTAGGACAAGCTTGAGTCACTGCACACCTGTGGCACTAAATATCTGTCCAGAGAGTTCTGTTGCTGGAGTCTCTTTAAAATGTCCCTAAAATGGGACAAGAGATTGTCATTGAACAAGTTGCCAAGACGGATTGCAACATTTTTGTCAGGGTGATGTTCCTCCACAAATGAAAGCACCTCACTCCACTTTGCACAAATGTCCTTAATCTTTGAAGAAGGCACCTTACATCACTCTTCCTCCTCCACTGAAGAAATATCCTGAGTTGGTGTTTGATGGTGTTGCACCTCAATCTCTTGCAGCTCTTCAGTGGTTAGATCTTCATTGTGGTCCTCCACCAACTCTTCCACATCCTCGCCACTCATCCAACCCCATGGAATTCCCCAATGCCACAATACTTTCCACAACTTCCATAGGCTCCTCAGGGTCAGCCCCAAACAATTTGGCCACAACTTTCTCCCAGCAGAGTTCATTGTCCTGAGGTCACTCTCTGCCAAGCCTTATCTATAAGGCCTATGCAAGTGAAGATATTAAGTGATCCCTCCAGAACTCTCTAGGGTCAATGCAGTGTCTTGAGGTCACATCAAAGAACCTTTGAAACATCGCTTTGAAGTTTGCAATGATCTGCTGGTCTATGGGCTGGATGAGAGAGTGGTGTTAGAGGCAAGAACTTCACTGTTACAAAACTGAATTCCTTAGACAATTGGTCTTCCAAGGCTGGAGGATGAGCAGGAGCATTGTCCATTACCAGGAGGCACTTGAGTCCCAATTTCTTTTCCAGGAGGTATTTCTTCACACTGGGCCAAACACTTGATTAAACCATTCCAGGAAAATTTCCCTCATGACCCATGCCTTAGTGTTAGCCTTCCACACCACACAATTTACTCTTATGACACTGTTTTTCTTGAACACTGGAATTTTCAGAGTGATACACGAGTAAAGGCTTCACTTTGAAATCCCCACTAGCGTTACCACACAACATAAGAGTTAGCCTGTCTTTCATAGGCTTGTGTCCTGGTGCCTTTTCCTCCTCGTGATGTAGGTCCTCCTTGGCATTTTCTTCCAAAACAGGCCTGTTTTGTCACAATTAAACACTTGTTCGGGTTTGAAATTTTCAGGCTTGTATACAGTAGGGCCCCGCTTTTCGGGCGTTTCGTCTTTTGGCGTTCCGTTCATACGGCGAGTTCAAATTATGACCAAAACTTTGTATATGACAAGCGTCTTTCAGATACGGCACGCCCACCCGGTTTGTTTACATTTTCCGTGAGCACATCTTCTATTATGTAATCATCACTCTTGGGCACATTAAATGTCCAATTTACGTCAGTATAGACATTTTCATTAATCCATCTATGATATATTCTTCAAAATTATATGAAACCGTTACATAGCATATAAACATGCTGTTTATATGCTATGTTTATATGCTATATAGGTGTTGTTGCCGGGCGGAGGGAAAACATTAAGTAATACTAATAATAATCACTCTTGCGCACATTAAATGTCTTATTTTACGTTAATATAGACATTTTCATTAATCCATCTATGATTTTTCTTCAAAATTATATAGAAACATTTACATAGCATATAAACATGCTGTTTATATGTATGGTGTTCCGCGGGGGGAAAACATTACGTAATATTAATAATAATCACTCTTGGGCACATTAAATGTCTTATTTTACGTTAATAAGACATTTTCATTAATTCATCTATGATATTTTCTTCAAAATAATTTAAAAATGCGTTACATAGCATATAAACATGAAAATACACCCACAGAAAAAAAATTGACAAATATGATATTTGTTTGCCAGCGACTTTGAGAAGTCGGAAGAATTATTTTCTCTAGTCAAACATTAATATCTTTATCTTTATCTTTAATATCTTTTAATATCTTTATTTACTACAAGTACATGTACATGGTATACAGTCCTAGCTGACATCAATGACATACTACTACGTATATAGAAAGTCCCTTGTTATGCTGAGCATTTCGGGCAGATTAGGTCAGTGTCCCAGGATGCGACTCACACCAGTCGACTAACACCCAGGTACCCATTTTACTGATGGGGAACATAGACAACAGGTGTAAAGAAACACGTAATGTTTCTGCCCTGGCTGGGAATCGAACCCAGGCCCTCGCCGTGTGAGCGAGAACTTTAGCCACCAGACCACCAAAAAAAATTCCTTTCATATGCCTTCACTCTATACAGTGGTACCCCGGTTTACGATATTTTTTATTCCAGAATGCTGTTCAAGTGCCATTCCAAACGAATTTATCTCCTTAAGAAAAGTTGTAAAATAGACTAGTCCTTTTTGACCCCCAAAATTACACTTACAAAAGCATTTAAAAATAAACTTACATAAAAGGGTGAGTTTGGGGACCATCGTAAACCGGGGTACCACTGTATAATTATTCACGACCCTTGTGGGTTTATCACTTCTTTTATTATGATAATAATGGTAATACTATCATTAACTCTAAAATAGTGTGTTGCATGAGAATGGGAGTGTTGCTGTTGTTTATTTTGTACTAACTTGTACACAATGTAAGAGTATTTGTATTGTGAGGTAATTATTATTATAATAAAATTATTTTGAGGTAAAAGTCTCACAAGCTCTTACAAACGTATGTGAATGAACTAAAAGTGGACACGTATTAATCGCATTCATTTGCCTGACCGAGTGATCGCCCACTACCTGTTCAGTTTGTTTTTACCTTCTCTGAACTCCGTATCTCGTTCTCTCTCTCGTTTACTCTTTCGTTTTACTAGTTGGCTCTCATTGACTATAGCGTCTAAGCTTAGTTGTGATAAAAGAGAATAGTAAGCCTCTTACTTTAGAAATGATTAAACTCAGTGAACTGACTTTTTGGGTTATCCTGGGTTGTCTCGCATATTTGCTATGTATGATAATCTATGTAACTGTATTTGTGTATACCTGAATGAACTTACTAACAAGGTATATGTTGATCGCTGAGATAGCCATCAAATACAGGTACATATAGCAGCATATGTGTAGAGAACCCAGGATAACCCAAATGTACTCACCTAATTGTGGTTGCAGGGTCGAGACTTGCTCCTGGCCCCGCCCCCTTCACTGACCGCTACTAGGTCCTCTCTCTCCCTGCTCCATGATCTTTATCATACCTCGTCTTAAAGCTATGTATGGTTCCTGCCTCCACTCATCACTTGCCAGACTATTACACTTCCTGACTACTCTATGGCTGAAGAAATGCTTCCTAACATCCCTTTGACTCATCTGAGTCCTCAACTAACACTCTTGCCAGGAGCTAATGCTGGGGTTAAGTTAAAACCTATGATAATTTTCCTCAAAGAGAATCCTAGGGCCCTAAAGAACTATGAAAAAGGTATTTCTGTTTATTATAAATCCAATTCAAAAGCTTGGATGACTCTGATCTTTTCATAAATTGGTTCCAGATATTTTAAGCCAATGTTAATACTTTAAGGTAAGTAATAATTTTACTCTGTGTGTGTATCTTACTTTTATTGTTTTTTTTAATTAGTGCTATTGCTAACTTAATATAAGTTAATGTAGCTTTTTGTCTGGCATTTAGAAGGGGAAAAAAAATGGTGTTCTGCTTTTGGGATTTCTGCTTTAAGGCATACCTGGAACCTAATCCATATAAGGGGGGCCCTACTGTATATTCTTTGATTCGTGCCAAATTTTTCAGCCGCATGTTTGTCTTGGCCCCCTCCCATGCCTTACAACACTGTGTATGTCACTTCGCTTCTTGAAGTTTTCAAACCTTTGCTGGCCTTAAATTCATCAACATCAACACTGGTTCAGGGTTTTCTTGACAAAATCGGCTGCAACTGCCTTGTTTTTTTCACATATGATGGATTGCCAACACTATCCCCGCTAGCTGTTTTCGTTTATCCCACCAACAACAATTTCTCCATACAGTGGACCCTCAGTTTCGTTCACCCCCAAACTCGAACAATTATGTAAGTGTTTTGTAAGTGCTTTTGTAAGTGTATTTTGAGGTCTGAAATGACTAATCTAATTTACATTTGTCCTTTGGGTTCGTTCGGTGGCACTCAAACAGCATTCTGGAAAGAATTTTCAACAAAAAACCTGGGTCCACTGTATTTTCAATTGATTGTGATCTCTGTTTCGTAGTCATATTCACCTTTGTAACATTAGCTTCCTGATTTCTTTTCTCTTCCCACAATGGAACCGATGGTTGATGGGGCCTTATTATATCCTGGGACTCGGCAATACGTACGCCACTATCATATTTTCTATTATTTCTTTCTTCAGTTCTCGGTGCCTCACTTTCTTTAAAAGGCTGGCACTAGGAGCTTTCTTTGGGCCCATGGTGGCTTATTTAGCAGTCACACACAATAAAAGGGGCCCAAAAAACAATGGATTGTTAAGAAATGTTTTGTATAAACTCGCAGGATAATGTTCACTCAACCAGAAACAATGCTACACTGAATGAGAATGGGAGATGGGCGGGGCTTTGTATGTGCGCTGGGCCTGGACTGGTTCCTACTCAACAAAACTAAGCCAATCAACGAAAACTAAGCCAATATTTCCCGAAAAAGTGAAAAAACCAAAATCCAAACTGGAAAACAAAACCAAGGGTCCACTGATTAAAAAAATGAAGTCACAAATATTTTAGACAAATTCTAAAGCCTTAATTCTGTGTTCCTTGTAACTCATCAATGAATATAATTTGTTATTGCAAACAAATTATTGATTTAATTTGTTTAATCTGTTTAATAATTTTATTATGAAGACATATAAAACTTAAATGATCCAAAATTATAAAACTATTATGTTTAAAAATGTCATGTTCAAACTATGTTCAAATTTCATACTTAAATCTCAACTATACTTATATTGTAAACTATTTACTATAATTCTTACCACAATCTCTGCATATTAGGGGGGTTTGGCATGTAACCTCATGAATCTCATAACCCATTGAATTCTTTGTATCATGTCCAAAAAATATTATTATTATTATTATTATTATTATTATGCTCAAAAAACTCATTTAGAATTAAAAAAGTAGATCATTTTAAACTTTCTAAAGCCTTAACTACATTAGAACAATATGAACAGTATTAACTAATATATTTAAAATAAAATATTTTTCCGACGAAAAAAATGAATAAAATCTTGAAATTCTACAAAATCTTCAAATTCAAAATGAACTTCCAGGCGGAACAGTCGTCCGGGCGAAGACATCGGGGAAGTGGATAAGTTGACGAAGGGCGGCGGAGGGTCGCTTGCGCCACGGACGGTCCGTTCGAACGATCCGCTGCTCTCAACCTTAAGTGATGCTGTGGAGATGAGATTTTGTGTTGATGCTGGTAGCAAGGTGCTGTAGCCCGCTAATGTGTAGATGGTGCTGGTAGCCCCTGCTAGTGTGTAGCATGGTGCTAGTAGCCCCTGCTAGTGTGAGCATGGTGCTAGTAGCCCCTGCTAGTGTGTAGCAAGGTGTGTGCCCTGCTAGTGGGGATGGTGCTAGTAGCCCCTTCTAATGTAGCATGGTGCTAGTGCCCTGTTAGTGTGTGCAAGGTGCTAGTATCCTTTGGGGTGTAGCATGGAGCTAGTGGCCCCTGCTAGTGTGTGCATGGTCCTAGTAACCCTGCTAGTGTGAGCATGGTGCTAGTAGCCCCTGCTAGGGGTGAGCAAGGTGCCAGTAGCCCTGCTGTGTGGGATGCTGTTAGTAGCCCTGCTAGTGTGTAGCAAGGTGTAGTAGTCCTGCTAGTGTAGCAAGGTGCTAGTAGTAGCTGCTAGTGTGTAGCATGGTGCTAGTAGTAGTTTAGCATGTTGGCAAGGTGTAGTAGTAGCTGCTAGTGTGTAGCTGGTGCTAGTAGTGGCAGCTAGTGTGTAGCATAGTACTAGTAGCTGCTAGTGTGTGGCAATGGTGCTAGTAGTAGCTGCTAGTGTGTAGCATGGTGCTAATAGTAGCTGCTAGTGTATAGCATGGTACTAGTAGTAGCTGCTGTGTGTGGGATGGTGCTAGTAGCAGATTCTACTGTCTAGCAAAGGTGCTAATAGCCCTTCTGTCTAGCAAGGCATAGTAGTCCCATCTATCTCTAGCAGAAGGTGCTAGTAACCCTGCTAGTGTGTAGCATGGTGCTAGTAGCCTCTGCTGGTGTGTAGCATGGTGCTAGGGCCCCCTGCTAGTGTGTAGCATGGTGCTAGTAGCCCTTGCTATGGTGTATAGCAAGGTGCTAGTAGCCTCTCTTAGTTGTAGCAAGGTGCTAGTAGCCCCTGTTTGTAGCAAGGTGCTAGTAGCCTCTGCTAGTGTGTAGAAAGGTGCTGTAGCCCCTGTTTGTAGCAAGGTGCTAGTAGCTCCTGTTTGTAGCAAGGTGCTAGTACCCCCTGTTTGTAGCAAGGTGCTAGTAGCCCTGTTTGTCCAAGGTCTAGTAGCCCTGTTTGTAGCAAGGTGCTAGTAGCCCCTGCTAGTGTGTACATGGTGCTAGTAGCCCTTGCTGTGTGTAACAAGTGCTCGTCCCCCATGCTGTGTGTAGCAAAGTGCTCGTAGCCCATGCTGGTGTGCAAGGTCTAATTCTCCCTGCTAGTGTGTAGCATGATGCTAAGTCCCCCTTCTACTGTCTAGCAAGGGTGCTAATATCTCCTACTGTGTAGCAAGGTGCTAGTAGTCCCTTCTGTTAGCAAGGGCTAGTAGTTCTTTTTTGTGTAGCAAGGGCTACCAGCCCTTGCTACTGTCTAACAAGGTTTTTAGCCCCTTCTACCCTATAAACCAACACTAGCATCAACCACTCACTAAATATAATGGAAAATAGCCTCTAAAGGGGTTACTTTTCCGACCAGTGGATTGACTAGTTGGAATTTTCAAAAGGGTCGACTAAGGCTGTTTTTGGTTAGCGGAAAATTGAATGATTCGTGATTGTTGTAAAATGATTTGTAAGTTCATATTGATGGTGAGTTCTGTTAGATGGTTGTCTTATAAAGTTCCTGTATACAGTCAGTTTATAAAGTTCCAGTGTTATATATTCAGTATATAGAGGAGGTTTATAATAGAATTTACTGTATATAGAGGAACTTTATAAGAGAACTGACTGATATAGAACAGCTTTATAGGAGCATTCACTGTACAAGGAAGTTTTCAACTTAAAAACACATTGTGGACCTCCTGTATTGTGTATATGTATTATAGACAATAATGATATACACAATACATAAGATTCTCAGGTGTTGTAAGTCCAGGACTTACTGTAATGAGTTAATAAAATTAGTAGCCCCAGCATACCTTTAGAGATCCCTGTGTTCATTGGGGCTTCCTCAGTATTTATGTACACAGATCCCTAGCTTCTGGTCTAATTTAGGGATAAATACTAAGAATCCTGATTATCTTGTACGATAAGTCCATGACTTATTGTATACAGTAGCCAATCCTTGATTATTATGTTATTATTATCTATTTTTATTATTATTAATAATATTATTATATAAGGTTACAGTTGTCTTTTAAATTTAATACAAAATTGTGATAATAATGTACAGAAATGTAATATAAATGTTTGTTATATAAAAATATTTTGATACCTGTGGTGATTTGTTAAGTGATTTGTGCAGTAATAAATTGTGGAATTATCTGGTGTTTTATTTTGCTTTATTTGTGGTATGTTATGTTTTATTGTTTGTGGTTTAAGTGTGGTTTATGGATCTATTTGTTTTTGTGGTTTTATTTATGGTTTATTTGGTTTAGCGCTTCTTTTGATTATAATAATAATTTATGGTTTATTCTGGTTTATTTGGTTTAAGTATGGTTTATTGCATCATTAGTCCTTGGATCAAACCGGTTACTTCCCGTAGCTCTTTGGGACTGTATGACCCTGGGTTAGTGCTTTCCTGGTTTATTAGATGTCAAACCTTAAACCCAAACCCAACAACTGGACCATAAACCTGACAACTGGATCATAAACCCAACAACTGGTCCATAATAATAATATAATATCTTTATTTACTACAAGTACATGTACAAGGTATACAGACCAAAGCTGACATCAATGACATACTACTATATAGAAAGCCCCTTGTTTGCAGGCATTTCCTGCAAATTAGGTCAATTTTGTCCCAGGATGCGACTTGCACTAGTCGACTAACACCCAGGTACCCATTTAAACTGATGTGTGAACAGGAACATGGACAGCAGGTGTCTTATGGAAACATGTCCTAATGTTTTCCAGCTGTATTGGAGGAGATTCGATCTCCGGACCTCAGAGTGGAGCTGGTGCGCTAGCGATCGAGCTAGGGACACCTAAACCCAATAACTAAACCATAAATCAAATAACTGTTTTTACAAAAAGGGCAATATCTATAAAGTACAGACATCTCCAGAGAATACTACCAGGTCTCCCTTGAGCACTCAGCCTGTTTCTAGTTTTTGTAACCAGTAGTCAGTATTCTGGTCAGCTAACCTTTAAAATTATGATAAATTTTAATAGGCTTTTTGGATTGCAACTGATAGGATACTAAGGAAATAAAAATCAAGAGTTTATTAAAAAGTTGTCTAGGTAGAAAAAAATCAAAGTAAAATGGGCCTGAAAATGTCCATAATCCGTTCCTGAGAGTCCGCCTATTTTCAAAATGGACGACTTTCAAAACCATTTTCCCCATAAGAAATAATGTAAATCAAATTAATGCATTCCAGACACCCAAAAGTCTTTAATTTTTTTTACATGGAAATGTACATTTATCTATACAGAAAACAATGAGATATATAGTATAAAAACAGTAATAAGTTGACACTTACCTTTATTGAAGAGTTGTTGATGTGTGGAAGAAGGAAGGAGGGGAAGGACGGTGTTGCTAGTGTCTGGAAGGAAATTCCTTCTTTAAAACTTCAGGTACCAAGTCCTTGTCTTCCTGCTACACTCCCTGCATCCCCGCTACCCCCCTGCCCCTCCCCGCATCCCTGCTGCACTCCTGCATCCCCCCTCCTCATCCCTGCCGCACTCCCTGCATCCCTGCCGCCTCCCTGCATCCCTGCACCTCCCTGCTACAGCCATCCTGCTCCGCCTCATCCTGCTACCTCCTGCATCCCTGCTCCTCC
>WNWK01052955.1:0-12019 GCA_009830355.1 Cherax destructor
TTGCCAAGACCCTCCATTCACTTTCTTAAAAACCCATCTATAAATATATTGAACAACCACGGTGACATCATATCCTTGTCTAAGGCCCACTTTTACTGGGAAATAGTCCCTTCCCATCTACACTCTAACCTAGCCTCACTATCCTCATAAAAACTCTTCACTGCTTTCAGTAACCTTCCTCCTATTCCATCGTCGAAAAATGATATAAATTCAAGTTTTATAGCATTTTTTAATATTTATTAATTATATACATATTTTTAAAAAATCCCATTAAAAATCTATAAAAATCAATATATTTATAGAATATTTCATATTATTTTCGAAAAATACATGAAACATTAAAAAACTCAGAAAAATGTGCTAAAATGGTATTTTATTGCATATTTCGACGTTTTAGAGTGGTTTGAGTGCTTTTCTGGCAAAACTCATTTTTTAGCTAAAATACTTAGATTATCACACTTTTAAAAAGAATTTCTACTGCAATTGAAATTTATGGGAAAAGTAAGCAAAATTTTATGATTTTCTTTTAGGAAGCTTACTAATAGGTGTATTTTATCTAAAAAAAAGTTTTCAGAAAATCCTGAAAATGCCTTAAATCGTCGAAAAATGATATAAATTCAAGTTTATAGCATTTTTGAATATTTATAAATTATTTACATATTTTTAAAAATCCCATTAAAAATCTATAAAAATCAATATATTTATAGAATATTTCATATTATTTTCAAAAAATACATGAAACATTAAAAAGTCAGAAAAATGTGCTAAAATGGTATTTTATTGCATATTTCGACGTTTAGAGTGGTTTGAGTGCTTTTCTGGGAAAACTCATTTTTAGCTAAAATACTTAGATTATCACACTTTTAAAAAGAATTTCTACTGCAATTATAATTTATGGGAAAAGTAAGCAAAATTTTATGATTTTCTTTTAGGAAGCTTACTTATATGTATATTTTATCTAAAAAAATAGTTTTTCAGAAAATCCATGAAAATGTCTTGAATCGTCAAAAAAGCAATAAAATAACGTTTAATAGCATTTTTGAATATTTATAAATTATTTACATATTTTTAAAAAATCCCAATAAAAATCTATAAAAATCAATATTAATTTAGACTATTTTATATAATCTTCCAAAAATACATGAAACAATAAAAAGCTCAAAAAATGTGCTAAAATGACATTTTATTGCATATTTCGACGTTTTAGAGCGGTTTGAGTGCTTTTCTGACAAAACTCATTTTTTAGCTAAAATACTTAGATTTTCAAACTTTTAAATAGAATTTCTACTGCAATTAAAATTTATGGGAAAAGTAAGCGAAATTTAATTATTTTTTATATTTTACCTAACAAAATAGTTTTTTCAGAAAATCCTTGAAAATACAATGAATCGTCAAAAAATGCAATAAAATAACGATTTATAGCATTTTCATATCATTTTTCAAAAAATACATGAAACAAAAATATCATAAAAAAACATGCTAAAATTGTATATTATTGCATATTTCGACGATTTAAAGCGGTTTGAGTGCTTTTCTGGCAAAACTCATTTTTTAGCTAAAATACTTAGATTATCACAGTTTTAAAAAGAATTTCTACTGCAATTGAAATTTATGGGAAAAGTAAGCAAAATTTTATGATTTTTTTTAGAAAGCTTACTTATAGGTATATTTTATTTAAAAAAAAAGTTTTTCAGAAAATCCTTGAAAATGCCTTAAATCGTCGAAAAATGATATAAATTCAAGTTTTATAGCATTTTTTAATATTTATTAATTATATACATATTTTTAAAATATCCCATTAAAAATCTATAAAAATCAATATATTTAAAGAATATTTCATATTATTTTCGAAAAATACATGAAACATTAAAAAGCTCAGAAAAATGTGCTAAAATGGTATTTTATTGCATATTTCTACGTTTTAGAGCGGTTTGAGTGCTTTTCTGGCAAAACTCATTTTTTAGCTAAAATACTTAGATTATCACACTTTTAAAAAGAATTTCTACTGCAATTATAATTTATGGGAAAAGTAAGCAAAATTTTATCATTTTCTTTTAGGAAGCTTACTAATAGTATATTTTATCTAAAAAAACAGTTTTCAGAAAATCCATGAAAATGCCTTAAATCGTCATAAAAAATAAAATAAATTTTTTAAGTTTAATATTTATAAATTATTTACATATTTTTAAAAAAACCCATTAAAAATCTATAAAAATCAATATTTTTTTAGAATATTTTATATAATTTCCAAAAATACATGAAACATTAAAAAACTCAGAAAAATGTGCTAAAATGGAATTTTATTGCATATTTCGACGTTTTAGAGCGGTTTGAGTGCTTTTCTGCAAAACTCATTTTTAGCTAAAATACTTAGATTATCACACTTTTAAAAATAATTTCTACGCAATTGAAATTTATGGGAAAAGTAAGCAAAATTTTATGATTTTCTTAGGAACTATATATGTATATTTTATCTAAAAAATAGTTTTTCAGAAAATCCTTGAAAATGTCTTGAATCGTCAAAAAATGCAATAAAATAACGATTTATAGCATTTTCATATCATTTTTCAAAAAATACATGAAACAAAAATATCATAAAAATATGCTAAAATTGTATATTATTGCATATTTCGACGATTTAGAGCGGTTTGAGTGCTTTTCTGGCAAAAAACTCATTTTTTAGCTAAAATACTTAGATTATCACACTTTTAAAAAGAATTTCTACTGCAATTGAAATTTATGGGAAAAGTAAGCAAAATTTTATGATTTTTTTTTAGGAAGCTGACTTATAGGTATATTTTATTTAAAAAAATAGTTTTTCAGAAAATCCTTGAAAATGCCTTAAATCATCAAAAAATTATATAAATTCAAGTTTTATTGCATTTTTTAATATTTATTAATTATTTACATATTTTTAAAAAATCCCATTAAAAATATATAAAAATCAATATATTTATAGAATATTTCATATTATTTTCGAAAAATACATGAAACATTAAAAAGCTCAGAAAAATGTGCTGAAATGGTATTTTATTGCATATTTCGACGTTTTAGAGCAGTTTGAGTGCTTTTCTGGCAAAACTCATTTTTTAGCTAAAATACTTAGATTATCACACTTTTAAAAAGAATTTCTACTGCAATTGAAATTTATGGGAAAAGTAAGCAAAATTTTATCATTTTCTTTTAGGAAGCTTACTTATATGTATATTTTATCTAAAAAAATAGTTTTTCAGAAAATCTATGAAAATGTCTTGAATCGTCAAAAAAGCAATAAAATAACGTTTTATAGCATTTTTGAATATTTATAAATTATATACATATTTTTAAAAAATCCCAATAAAAATCTATAAAAATCAATATTAATTTAGTCTATTTTATATAATCTTCCAAAAATACATGAAACAATAAAAAGCTCAAAAAATGTGCTAAAATGACATTTTATTGCATATTTCGACGTTTTAGAGCGGTTTGAGTGCTTTTCTGACAAAACTCATTTTTTAGCTAAAATACTTAGATTTTCAAACTTTTAAATAGAATTTCTACTGCAATTGAAATTTATGGGAAAAGTAAGCGAAATTTTATTATTTTTTATATTTTACCAAACAAAATAGTTTTTTTCAGAAAATCCTTGAAAATACAATGAATCGTCAAAAATTCAATAAAATAACGATTTATAGCCTTTTCATATCATTTTTCAAAAAATACATGAAACAAAAATATCATAAAAATATGCTAAAATTGTATATTATTGCATATTTTGACGATTTAGAGCGGTTTGAGTGCTTTTCTGGCAAAACTCATTTTTTAGCTAAAATACTTTTATTATCACACTTTTAAAAAGAATTTCTACTGCAATTGAAATTTATGGGAAAAGTAAGCAAAATTTTATGATTTTTTTTAGGAATCTTACTTATAGGTATATTTTATTAAAACAAAAAGTTTTTCAGAAAATCCTTGAAAATGCCTTAAATCGTCAAAAAATTATATAAATTCAAGTTTTATAGCATTTTTTAATATTTATTAATTATTTACATATTTTAAAAAAATCCCATTAACAATCTATAAAAATCAATATATTTATAGAATATTTCATATTGTTTTCGAAAAATACATGAAACATTAAAAAGCTCTGAAAAATGTGCTAAAATGGTATTTTATTGCATATTTCGACGTTTTAGAGCGGTTTGAGTGATTTTCTGGCAAAACTCATTGTTTAGCTAAAATACTTAGATTATCACACTTTTAAAAAGAATTTCTTTTAGGAAGCTTACTTATATGTATATTTTATTTAAAAAAATAGTTTTTCAGGAAATCCTTGAAAATGCCTTAAATCGTCAAAAAATGATATAAATTCAAGTTTTATAGCATTTTTTAATATTTAATAATTATTTACATATTTTTAGAAAATCCCATTAAAAATCTTTAAAAATCAATATATTTATAGAATATTTCATATTATTTTCGAAAAATACATGAAACATTAAAAAGCTTAGAAAAATGTGCTAAAATGGTATTTTATTGCATATATCGACGTTTTAGAGCGGTTTGAGTGCTTTTCTGGCAAAACTCATTTTTTAGCTAAAGTACTTAGATTATCACACTTTTAAAAAGAATTTCTACTGCAATTGAAATTTTTGGGAAAAGTAAGCAAAATTTTATGATTTTCTTTTAGGAAGCTTACTAATAGGTGTATTTTATCTAAATAAAATAGTTTTTCAGAAAATCCTTGAAAATGCCTTAAATCGTCAAAAAATGATATAAATTCAAGTTTTATAGCATTTTTAATATTTATTAATTATTTACATATTTTTAAAAAATACCATTAAAAATCTATAAAAATCAATATATTTATAGAATATTTCATATTATTTGCGAAAAATACATGAAACATTAAAAAGCTCAGAAAATGTGCTAAAATGGTATTTTATTGCATATTTCGACGTTTTAGAGCGGTTTGAGTGCTTTTCTGGCAAAACTCATTTTTTAGCTAAAATACTTAGATTATCACACTTTTAAAAAGAATTTCTACTGCAATTGAAATTTATGGGAAAAGTAAGCAAAATTTTATGATTTTCTTTTAGGAAGCTTACTTATATGTATATTTTATCTAAAAAAATAGTTTTTCAGAAAATCCTTGAAAATGTCTTGAATCGTCAAAAAATGCAATAAAATAACGTTTTATAGCATTTTTGAATATTTATAAATTATTTACATATTTTTAAAAAATCCCAATAAAAATCTATAAAAATCAATATTAATTTAGAATATTTCATATAATCTTCCAAAAATACATGAAACATTAAAAAGCTCAAAAAATGTGCTAAAATGACATTTTATTGCATATTTCGACGTTTTAGAGCGGTTTGAGTGCTTTTCTGACAAAACTCATTTTTTAGCTAAAATACTTAGATTTTCAAAGTAAGCGAAATTTTATTATTTTTTATATTTTACCTAACAAAATAGTTTTTTTCAGAAAATCCTTGAAAATACAATGAATCGTCAAAAAATGCAATAAAATAACGATTTATAGCATTTTCATATCATTTTTCGAAAATTACACGAAACATTAAAAATATGCTAAAATTGTATATTATTGCATATTTCGACGATTTAGAGCGGTTTAAGTGCTTTTCTAACAAAACTCATTTTTTAGCTAAAATACTTAGATTATCACACTTTTAAAAATAATTTCTACTGCAATTGAAATTTTTAGGAAAAGTAAGCAAAATTTTATGATTTTCTTTTAGGAAGCTTACTACTAGGTGTATTTTATCTAAAAAAAAATGTTTTCAGAAAATCCTTGAAAATGCCTTAAATCGTCGAAAAATGATATAAATTCAAGTTTTATAGCATTTTTTAATATTTATTAATTATATACATATTTTTAAAATATCCCATTAAAAATCTACAAAAATCAATATATTTATAGAATATTTCATATTATTTTCGAAAAATACATGAAACATTAAAAAGCTCAGAAAAATGTGCTAAAATGGTATTTTATTGCATATTTCGACGTTTTAGAGTGGTTTGAGGGCTTTTCTGACAAAACTCATTTTTTAGCTAAAATACTTAGATTTTAAAACTTTTAAATAGAATTTCTACTGCAATTGAAATTTATGGGAAAAGTAAGCGAAATTTTTTTTTTTATATTTTACCTAACAAAATAGTTTTTTTCAGAAAATCCTTGAAAATACAATGAATCGTCAAAAAATGCAATAAAATAACGATTTATAGCATTTTCAGAAAAATATCATTTTTCAAAAAATACATGAAACATTAAAAAGCTCAGAAAAATGTGCTAAAATGGTATTTTATTGCATATTTCGACGTTTTAGAGCGGTTTGAGTGCTTTTCTGGCAAAACTCATTTTTTAGCTAAAATACTTAGATTATCACACTTTTAAAAAGAATTTCTACTGCAATTGAAATTTATGGGAAAAGTAAGCAAAATTTTATGATTTTCTTTTAGGAAGCTTACTAATAGGTGTATTTTATCTAAAAAAATAGTTTTCAGAAAATCCTTGAAAATGCCTTAAATCGTCAAAAAATGATATAAATTCAAGTTTTATAGCATTTTTTAATATTTATTAATTATTTACATATTTTTAAAAAATCCCATTAAAAATCTATAAAAATCAATATATTTATAGAATATTTCATATTATTTTCAAAAAATACATGAAACATTAAAAGATCGGAAAAATGTGCTAAAATGGTATTTTATTGCATATTTCGACGTTTTAGAGCGGTTTGAGTGCTTTTCTTGCAAAACTCATTTTTTAGCTAAAATACTTAGATTATCACACTTTTAAAAATAATTTCTACTGCAATTATAATTTATGGGAAAAGTAAGCAAAATTTTATCATTTTCTTTTAGGAAGCTTACTTATATGTATATTTTATCTAAAAAAATAGTTGTTCAGAAAATCCATGAAAATGTCTTGAATCGTCAAAAAAGCAATAAAATAACTTTTTATAGCATTTTTGAATATTTATAAATTATTTACATATTTTTAAAAAATCCCAATAAAAATCTATAAAAATCAATATTAATTTAGACTATTTTATATATTCTTCCAAAAATACATGAAACAATAAAAAGCTCAAAAAATGTGCTAAAATGACATTTTATTGCATATTTCGACGTTTTACAGCGGTTTGAGTGCTTTTCTGACAAAACTCATTTTTTAGCTAAAATACTTAGATTTTCAAACTTTTAAATAGAATTTCTACAGCAATTGAAATTTATGGGAAAAGTAAGCGAAATTTTATTATTTTTTATATTTTACCTAGCAAAATAGTTTTTTCAGAAAATCCTTGAAAATACAATGAATCGTCAAAAAATGCAATAAAATAACGATTTATAGCATTTTCATATAATTTTTTTAAAAATAAATGAAACAAAAATATCATAAAAATATGCTAAAATTGTATATTATTGCATATTTCGACGATTTAGAGCTGTTTGAGTGCTTTTCTGGCAAAACTCATTTTTTAGCTAAAATGCTTAGATTATCACACTTTTAAAAATAATTTCTACTGCAATTGAAATTTATGGGAAAAGTAAGCAAAATTTTATGATTTTCTTTTAGGAAGCTTACTTATATGTATATTTTTTCTAAAAAAATAGTTGTTCAGAAAATCCTTGAAAATGTCTTGAATCGTCAAAAAATGCAATAAAATAACGTTTTATAGCATTTTTGAATTATTATAAATTATTTATTTATTTTTAAAAAATCCCAATAAAAATCTATAAAAATCAATATTAATTTAGAATATTTCATATAATCTTCCAAAAATACATGAAAAATTAAAAAGCTCAAAAAATGTGCTAAAATGACATTTTATTGCATATTTCGACGTTTTAGAGCGGTTTGAGTGCTTTTCTGACAAAACTCATTTTTTAGCTTAAATACTTAAATTTTCAAACTTTTAAATAGAATTTCTACTGCAATTGAAATTTATGGGAAAAGTAAGCGAAATTTTATTATTTTTTATATTTTACCTAACAAAATAGTTTTTTCAGAAAATCCTTGAAAATACAATGAATCGTCAAAAAATGCAATAAAATAACGATTTATAGCATTTTCATATCATTTTTCGAAAATTACACGAAACATTCAAAATATGCTAAAATTGTATATTATTGCATATTTCGACGATTTAGAGCGGTTTGAGTGCTTTTCTGGCAAAACTCATTTTTTAGCTAGAATACTTAGATTATCACCATTTTAAAAAGAATTTCTACTGCAATTGAAATTTATGGGAAAAGTAAGCAAAATTTTATGATTTTCTTTTAGGAAGCTTACTTATAGGTATATTTTATCTAAAAAAATAGTTTTTCAGAAAATCCTTGAAAATGCCTTAAATCGTCAAAAAATGATATAAATTCAAGTTTTATAGCATTTTTTAATATTTATTAATTATTTACATATTTTTAAAAAATCCCATTAAAAATCTATAAAAATCAAAATATTTATAGAATATTTCATATTATTTTCGAAAAATACATGAAAGATTAAAATCTCAGAAAAATGTGCTAAAATGGTATTTTAATGCATATTTCGACGTTTTAGAGCGGTTTGAGTGCTTTTCTGGCAAAACTCATTTTTTAGCTAAAATACTTAGATTATCACACTTTTAAAAAGAATTTCTACTGCAATTGAAATTTTGGGAAAAAGTAAGCAAAATTTTATGATTTTCTTTTAGGAAGCTTACTAATAGGTGTATTTTATCTAAATAAAACAGTTTTTCAGAAAATCCTTGAAAATGCCTTAAATCGTCATAAAAATTATATAAATTCAAGTTTAATATTTATAAATTATTTACATATTTTTAAAAAATCCCATTAAAAATCTATAAAAATCAATATATTTATAGAATATTTCATATTATTTTCGAAAAATACATGAAACATTAAAAAGCTCAGAAAAATGTGCTGAAATGGTATTTTATTGCATATTTCGACGTTTTAGAGTGGTTTGAGTGCTTTTCTGGCAAAACTAATTTTTTAGCTAAAATACTTAGATTATCACACTTTTAAAAAGAATTTCTACTGCAATTGAAATTTATAGGAAAAGTAAGCAAAATTTTATGATTTTCTTTTAGGAAGCTTACTTATATGTATATTTTATCTAAAAAATAGTTTTTCAGAAAATCCTTGAAAATGTCTTGAATCGTCAAAAAATGCAATAAAATAACGTTTTATAGCATTTTTGAATATTTATAAATTATTTACATATTTTTAAAAAATCCCAATAAAAATCTATAAAAATCAATATTAATTTAGAATATTTCATATAATCTTCCAAAAATACATGAAACATTAAAAAGCTCAAAAAATGTGCTAAAATGACATTTTATTGCATATTTCGACGTTTTAGAGCGGTTTGAGTGCTTTTCTGACAAAACTCATTTTTTAGCTAAAATACTTAGATTTTCAAAGTAAGCGAAATTTTATTATTTTTTATATTTTACCTAACAAAATAGTTTTTTTCAGAAAATCCTTGAAAATACAATGAATCGTCAAAAAATACAATAAAATAACGATTTATAGCATTTTCAGAAAAATATAATTTTTCAAAAAATACATGAAACATTAAAAAGCTCAGAAAAATGTGCTAAAATGGTATTTTATTGCATATTTCGACGTTTTAGAGCGGTTTGAGTGCTTTTCTGGCAAAACTCATTTTTTAGCTAAAATACTTAGATTATCACACTTTTAAAAAGAATTTCTACTGCAATTGAAATTTATGGGAAAAGTAAGCAAAATTTTATGATTTTCTTTTAGGAAGCTTACTAATAGGTGTATTTTATCTAAAAAAAATAGTTTTCAGAAAATCCTTGAAAATGCCTTAAATCGTCGAAAATATATATTTTTTTTTATTAACACATCGGCCGATTCCCACCAAGGCAGGGTGGCCCGAAAAAGAAAAACTTTCATCATCATTCACTCCATCACTGTCTTGCCAGAAGGGTGCTTTACACTACAGTTATAAAACTGCAACATTTACACCCCTCCTTCAGAGTGCCGGCACTGTACTTCCCATCTCTAGAACTCAAGTCCGGCCTGCCGGTTTCCCTGAATCCCTTCATAAATGTTACTTTGCTCACACTCCAACAGCACGTCAAGTATTAAAAACCATATGCCTCCATTCAATCCTATCAAATACGCTCACACATGCTTGCTGGAAATCCAAGCCCCTCGCACACAAAACTTCCTTTACCCCCTCCCTCCAACCTTTCCTAGGCCGACCCCTACCCCGCCTTCCCTCCACTACAGATTTATACACTCTCGAAGTCACTCTGACTCGTTCCATTCTCTCTACATGTCCAAACCACCTCAACAACCCCTCCTCAGCTCTCTGGACAATCGTTTTGGTAATCCCGCACCTCCTCCTAATTTCCAAACTCCGAATTCTCTGCATTATATTCACACCACACATTGACCTCAGACATGACATCTCCACTGCCTCCAGCCTTCTCCTCGTTGCAACATTCATCACCCATGCTTCACACCCATATAAGAGCGTTGGTATAACTATACTCTCATACATTCCCTCTTTACTTCCATGGACAAGGTTCTTTGTCTCCACAGACTCCAAGTGCTCCACTCACCCTTTTCCCTTATCAATTCTATGATTCACCTCATCCTTCATAGACCCATCCGCCGACATGTCCACTCCCAAATATCTGAATACATTCACCTCCTCCATACTCTCTCCCTCCAATCTGATATCCAATCTTTCGTCACCTATTCTTTTTGTTATCCTCATCACCTTACTCTTTCCTATATTCACTTTCAATTTTCTTCTTTTACACACCCTACCAAATTCATCCACCAACCTCTGCAGCTTCTCTTCAGAATCTCCCAAAAGCACAGTGTCATCAGCAAAAAGCAACTGTGACAACTCCCACTTTGTATTTGCTTCTTTATCTTTTAGCCCAACACCTCTTGCCAAGACCCTCGCATTCACTTCTCTTACAACCCCATCTATAAATATATTGAACAACCACGGTGACATCACACATCCTTGTCTAAGGCCCACTTTTACTGGGAAATAGTCCCCTTCCCTCCTACACACTCTAACCTGAGCCTCACTATCCTCATAAAAACTCTTCACTGCTTTCAGTAACCTTCCTCCTATTCCATCGTCGAAAAATTATATAAATTCAAGTTTTATAGCATTTTTTAATATTTATTAATTATTTACATATTTTTAAAAAATCCCATTAAAAATCAATAAAAATCAATATATTTATAGAATATTTCATATTATTTTCGAAAAATACATGAAACATTAAAAAGCTCAGAAAAATGTGCTAAAATGGTATTTTATTGCATATTTCGACGTTTTAGAGTGGTTTGAATGCTTTTCTGGCAAAACTCATTTTTTAGCTAAAATACTTAGATTATCACACTTTTAAAAATAATTTCTACTGCAATTGAAATTTATAGGAAAAGTAAGCAAAATTTTATGATTTTCTTTTAGGAAGCTTACTTATATGTATATTTTATCTAAAAAAATAGTTTTTCAGAAAATCCTTGAAAATGTCTTGAATCGTCAAAAATGCAATAAAATAACGTTTTATAGCATTTTTGAATATTTATAAATTATTTACATATTTTTAAAAATCAATAAAAATCTATAAAAATCATATTAATTTAGAATATTTCATATAATCTTCCAAAAATACATGAAACATTAAAAGCTCAAAATGTGCTAAATGACATTTTATTGCATATTTCGACGTTTTGAGCGGTTTGAGTGCTTTTCTGACAAAACTCATTTTTTAGCTAAAATACTTAGATTTTCAAACTTTTAAATAAATTTCTACTGCAATTGAAATTTTTGGGAAAAATGAAATTTTATTTTTTTTTATATTTTACCTAACAAAATAGTTTTTTTCAGAAAATTTAAAATACAATGAATGTCAAAAAAAGCAATAAAATAACGATTTATAGCATTTTCATATCATTTTTTAAAATTTCATGAAACAAAAAATTTAAAAATATG
>WNWK01052956.1:0-12019 GCA_009830355.1 Cherax destructor
TTTCTTCAACTTTTCGCCTCCAAATCTCGGTAAGTATTGAACGCAAAAAATATTTTTTTACCCTATAAAACTCAGAAAAAAAAACTATCATTTCATAAGATTTTTTTTTTTTTTCAAATATTTTTCGACCCTGAACGAGTTTGGGAGAGGCCTCTCGGCCCTGAAAGGGTTAAAGTCCTGAAGTCTCTCCTTCCAAACCTTTCCTATAAGGCTTATGGAGTTGTAGATATTGAAGTGATTCTTCCAGAACTCTCTTAGGGTCAATTCAGTGTCCGTGGTCACTTCAAAGCACTTTTCAAACACTGCTTTTGTGTAGTTTTTTGAAGTTAGAAATGACCTGCTAGTCCATGGGCTGGAGGAAAGGAGTGTTGTTAGGTTGCAAGAACTTCACTTTTATAAAACTGAAAGTCGTTATACAGTAGGTCTACCAAGTTTGGAGGATGTGCAGGAGCATTGTCCAGTAACAGGAGGCACTTGAGGCCCAATTTATTTTCCAAAAGGTATTTTCACACTGGGGCCAAACTCTTCATGGATCCACTCTTTGAAAATTTGCCTTGTGACCTATGCCTTATGATTACCTTTCACAACACACACAATCTATTCTTGACGACATTTTTTTTCTTGAACACTCTGGGATTTTCTGGTGATACACCAGTAAACTTTAAAATCCCCACTAGTATTAGAACAAAACAAGAGTTAGCCTGTCTTTCATAGGCTTGTGTCCTGGCAGTGCCTTTTCCTACTGAGTAATGTAGGTCCTGCTGGGCATTTTCTTCCAAAACAGGCCTGTTTTGTCACAATTGAACACTTGTTTGGGTTTCAAATTTTCAGTCTTTATGTAGTTCTAAAATTCAGTTATGAATTTTTCAGCAGCACGTTTGTCTGAACTGGCAGCCTCACCATGCCTTGCCACATTATGTATGCCACTATGCTTCTTAAATCTGTCAAACCAGCCTCTGCTGGCTTAAAATCACTAACACTAAAATCAGCACTGGTTCCAGGCATTTTCTTTAAAAGTTCGGCATGCAACTGCCTTGCCTTTTCACAAATGATTGTCTCTGACACACTATCACCCACTAATTCTTTATCCTTGATCCACCAGCAACAACTTCTCAACCTGTATGACTATTTGTGGTCTATTTTTGGTTAGAATATCAACACCTTTTGCAACATCAGCTTCCTTGATTTGTTCTTTCTTTGCCAGGATAGAAGCAATAGTTGAATTGTTTTTGCCATATATCCTATCAAGCTCTGCAATTCGCACACCACTCTTGTATTTTTGTACTACAGTGAGTCCTCGGTTCTCGTTATTAATCCGTTCCAGAGGGCTTAATGAACACCAAATATAATGAACTCCGAATCTATTTTCCCCATAAGAAATAATAGAAATAAAATTTATCCGTTCCAGACACCCAAAAGTATTAAAATAAAATATTTTTTTACAACATATAGACATTAAATTACATACAATTTTATGAGAAATAAAGAAATAATAGCACAATAACATGTCACTTACATTTATTGAAGAGTTGTTGATGTGTGGAAGACGGGAGGAGGGAAGAGGATGGAAGTTTTTTCATTGTTTGGAAGGCAAATCCCCTTCTATAAAGACATCAGGTAACAAGTCCTTGCCTTCCTGCTACACTCCCTGCATGCCTGCTACACTCCCTGCATGCCTGCTACACTCCCTGCATGCCTGCTACACTCCCTGCATGCCTGCTACACTCCCTGCATGCCTGCTACACTCCCTGCATGCCTGCTACACTCCCTGCATCCCTGCATCCCTGCTACACTCCCTGCATCCCTGCATCCCTGCTACACTCCCTGCTACACTCCCTGCTACACTCCCTGCTACACTCCCTGCTACACTCCCTGCTACACTCCCTGCTACACTCCCTGCTACACTCCCTGCTACACTCCCTGCTACACTCCCTGCTACACTCCCTGCTACACTCCCTGCTACACTCCCTGCTACACTCCTGCTACACTCCCTGCTACACTCCTGCTACACTCCCTGCTACACTCCCTGCTACACTCCCTGCACACTCCCTGCATCCCTGCTACACTCCCTGCATCCCTGCTACACTCCTGCATCCCTGCTACACTCCCTGCATCCCTGCTACACTCCCTGCATCCCTGCTACACTCCCTGCATCCCTGCTACACTCCCTGCATCCCTGCTACACTCCCTGCATCCCTGCTACACTCCCTGCATCTCTGCTACACTCCCTGCATCCTGCTACACTCCCTGCATCCATGCTACACTCCCTGCATCCATGCTACACTCCCTGCATCCATGCTACACTCCCTGCATCCATGCTACACTCCCTGCATCCCTGCAGCACTCCCTGCATCCCTGCAGCACTCCCTGCATCCCTGCAGCACTCCCTGCATCCCTGCAGCACTCCCTGCATCCCTGCAGCACTCCCTGCATCCCTGCAGCACTCCCTGCATCCCTGCAGCACTCCCTGCATCCCTGCAGCACTCCCTGCATCCCTGCAGCACTCTTTACCACAGGGCTGGCACTAGGAGCTTTCTTGGGGCCCATGGTGGCTTATTTAGCAGATGCAAGCACTAAAAACACTGGAATAATGACAAAATGTATGGTATGAATGAGTGGGTGGCACTCGCTTGCTGGTAAACAATAGCAGACCGACGCTGAATGGAGTGCCCAGGCCCACTCAGCCACGCGTATGCATCCAGGATGAATCATTAACTCCGAGCGGATTTGTTAACACCGAGCCAAAATTTTTGTGAAAAAACTTTAAGAAACACCGATTTTAACAAATTCTGATGCTAACGAACACCGGGGGTTGACTGTATTTCCTTCTTCATTTCTATGGTGTTTCTCACTTTCTTTACCACAGGGGTACCACTAGGAACTTTCTTTGGACCCATGGTAGCTTATTTCACATTCACATTTAATGAAAAAGCTCCAATTAATTGTGAAATGTTTGGAAGAGCACACAGGGGGATAAACAAAGCTAGACTGACTCACGACGTCTGTGCGGGCAGGCGCGCAGGAGCCGGGCGGACGGGTTTCGTATGCACGCGTTCGAAACACGGAGCACGTTTGATACTCGGGACAAAATGTGTTCAAAAAAAGCATTCGATAGTCGAGGCGTTCGAAATTCGGGGTTCCACTGTACCTCTCTATACAGTGAGCCCCCAGTTTTCGTGATTAATCCGTTCCAGAGGGCTTAATGAACACCGAATATAACAAACTCCGAATCTATTTTTCCCATAAGAAATAATAGAAATAAAATTAATCCGTTCCAGACACCCAAAAGTATTAAAATATTTTTTTACAACATATAGACATTAAATTACACACAAAACAATGAGAAATAAAGAAATAATAGTACAATAACATGCCACTTACATTTATTGAAGAGTTGTTGATGTGTGGAAGATGGGAAGAGGGGAGAGGATGGAGTAGTATGCTAGTGTTTGGAAGGGGAATCCCCTTCCATTAACACTGCAGGTACCAAGTTCTTTTCTGGGGTTACTGATCTTTTTCTTTTAATGCCACTAGGACCAGGTTGAGTGTCACTGGAACTTTCTCTCACAAAAAATCTGTCCAGGGAGCTCTGTGTCTGGCATTTCTTTAAAACATCCCTGCAATGGGACACCACATTGTCATTGTACATGTGGCCAACACAGCCTGCAACAGCTTGGTTAGGGTGATAATCATCCATAAAGCCTTGCACATCAGCCCATTTGGCACAGATGTCCCTAATCCTTGAAGAAGGCACCTTCCTCCATCTCTGTTCCTCCTCCTCCTCTGAACCATTTTCCTGAACTGTGGTCTGTTGTTGCTGTTGCTGTTGAAGGTCTTGCAGATCTTCAGTGGTTATCTCTTCATTGTCCTCCTCCACCAACTGTTCCACATCCTCGGTACAAACATCCAACCCCATGGACTTGCCCAGTTCCACAATTTCTTCCACAACAGGCTCAGGCTCAGGGTTCTGAGGCTCAGCCCCAAAACCTTCAAAATCCCTCTCTAGGACACAGTCTGGAAACAATTTTCTCCAGGCAGAGTTCAAAGTCCTGGTAGTCACTCCCTCCCAAGCCTTACCTATAAGGTTTACACAATGCAGGATATGGAAATGATCTTTCCAAAAGTCTTTCAGGGTCATATTCATGTCTACGGACACATCAAAGCACTTTTGAAACATTGCTTTGGTGTAGAGTTTTTTAAAGTTGCAAATGACCTGCTGGTCCATGGGCTGGAGGAGAGGAGTGGTATTAGGGGGCAAGAACTTCACTTTGATGAACTTAAAGTCCAGCACAATTTGCTCTGCCAAGTCTGGAGGATGACAAGGAGCATTGTCCATTATCAGGAGGCACTTAAGTGGCAAATTATTTTCCTCAAGATATTTCTTCACACTGGGGCCAAACACTTCATAAAACCAGTCAAAGAAAATTTCCCTAGTGACCCATGCCTTATTGTTAGACCCACATCACACACAAATTAGACTTGGCGACACTGCTCTAGGGGATTTTTGGAGTGATACACCACTAAATGCTTCGCTTTAAAATCCCCGCTAGCATTAGCACACAACATCAGAGTTAGCCTGTCTTTCATAGGTTTGTGTCCTGGGAGTGCCTTTTCCTTCTGTGTAATGAAGGTCCTGTTTGGCATTTTCTTCCAAAACAGGCCTGTTTCATCACAATTGAACACTTGTTTTGGTTGGAATTGTTCAGCCTCTATGTACCCCTTGAATTCATTCACGTAATTTTCAGCCGCACTTTTGTCAGAACTGGTTGCCTCACCATGCCCCACAACACTATGTATGCCACTACGCTTCTTAAATCTGTCAAACCAGCCTTTGCTGGCTTTAAATTCATTCACTTCAGCACTCGTTGCAGGCATTTTCTTAACAAGATCATCATGCAACTGCCTTGCTTTTTCAGATATTATCGCCTGCGTAACACTATCTCCTGCTAATTGTTTCTCGTTGATCCACACCAACAACAAAGTTTCCACTTCTTCTAGCACTTGAGATCTCTGTTTTGTGACCATACTTGCACCTTTCGCAACAACAGCGTCCTTGATTTCCTTTCTCTTGGCCACAGTGGAAGTGATGGTTGAATGGGCTTTGCCATAGAGCCTGGCCAACTCAGCCAAACGAACTCCACTTTCATATTTTGCAATGATCTCCTTCTTCAATTCTACCATATTTCTGACATTCATTACCACAGGCTTGGCACTAGAAGCTTTCTTGGGGCCCATGGTGGCTTATTTAGCAGTTGCAAGCACTAAAAACAGTGGAATAATGACAATATATCTAGTATGAATGCGTGGGTGGCGGTCACTCGCTGGTAAACAATAGCACACTGATGCTGAATTGAGTGCCCAGGCCCGCTCAGACCATGCGTATGCGTCCGGGACGAATCATGAACTCCGAGCGGATTCATGAACACCGAGCCAAAATTTTCATGAAAAAACTTAACGAACACCGATTTCAACGAACTCCGATGCTAACAAACACCGGGGGTTGACTGTATACAGTGGACCCCCGAGTATCGTAATTAATCCGTTCCAGGAGCTAGTACTTAACACGAAGTTTTCGAAATTCGAACCATTATTTCCCATAAGAAATAATGTAAATACAATTAATCCGTTCCACAAAAAAATATTCACATACTAAATTAAAAACAATATATATATATATATATATACATTTACTTACCTTTATTGAAGAGTTGAAGGCATCTGGAAGGTAGAGTTGCTGAAAGGGGCAGGGAGTTAGTGGTTGGAAGGGGAATCCCCCTCCAAAAGGACTTCAGGTAACAAGTTCCTCTCTGAGGTTACTTCCCTTCTTGGTCTTTTAATGCCACTAGGACCAGCTTGAGAGTCACCAGACCCCTGCCTGGTGAAGTAACTGTCCAGAGTCCTCTGTTTCTGGCGACCCTTCAACACTTTCCTGAAGTGCGACATGGCTGTCACTGAAGTGGCTGCACAGAAGGCTCATTTCAGCTTGCTCAGGGTGGTGTCTTTCAACAAATGTCTGCAACTCATTCCACTTTGTACACATCTCCTTAAGCACTGAAGAGGGCACCTCCTTCTGTCTCTCACCCTCCTCCTTTGAAGCAATAACCTCAGCTGTGGTCTGTTGCTGTTCCAGATGAAGCTCTTGCAGCTCTTCAGTTGTTAGCTCTACCCTGTGGGCCTCCACCAACTCTTCCACATCCTCACCACTCACCTCCAACCCCAGGTTGTTCCCCAATGCCACAATAGAGTCCACAACAGGCACAGGGTCGTCAGGGTCAAGGTCAGGGTCAGCCTCAAATCCTTCAAAATCCCTCTGTTGGACACAACCTGGCCACAATGGTCTCCAAGCAGAGTTCAAAGTCCTGGAAGTCACTCCCTCCCAAGCCTTACCTATAAGGCGTATGCATTGCACAATGTTGAAGTGATCTTTCCAGAACTCTCTTAGGGTCAACTCAGTGTCCGAGGTCACTTCAAAGCACTTTTCAAACAGTGTTTTGGTGTACAGTTTCTTGAAGTTGGAAATGACCTGCTGGTCCATGGGCTGGAGGAGAGGAGTGGTGTTAGGAGGCAAGAACTTCACTCTGATGAAATTAAACTTGTCAGACAAACACTCTTCCAAGTTGTGAGGGTGAGCAGGAGCATTGTCCAGTATCAGGAGGCACTTGAGTGGCAATTTCTTTTCCAAGAGGTATTTCTTCACAGTAGGGCCAAACACTCCAGTCACCCATTCCTTGAAAATCTCCGTAGTGACCCATGCCTTGGTGTTAGCCTTCCAATGCACACACAAATTATTCTTGTCAACACTGTGATTCTTGAAGGGTCTGGGATTTTCATAGTGATACACCAGTAAAGGCTTCACTTTAAAATCCCCACTAGCATTAGAACAAAACATGAGAGTTAGCCTGTCTTTCATAGGCTTGTGTCCTGGCTGTGCCTTTTCCTCCTGAGTAATGTAGGTCCTGTTGGGCATTTTCTTCCAAAACAGGCCTGTTTCATCACAGTTAAACACTTGTTGGGGGAGGAATTGTTCAGCCTCTACGAACCCCTGGAATTCCTGCACAAATTTTTCAGCTGCACGTTTGTCTAAGCTGGCTGCCTCACAACACTGTGTATGCCACTACGTTTCTTAAACCTGTCAAACCAGCCTTTGCTGGCTTTAAAATCACTTGCCTCACCACAGGTTGCAGGCATTGTCTTGACAAGATCTGCGTGCAACTTCCTTGCCTTTTCACAAATTATCGCCATGGAAACACTATCACCCGCTCTCTGTTTTTCATGGATCCACACCAACAACAACTTCTCAACCTCATCCACTGTTTTCGATCTATTTTTCGTTAACATATCAACCCCTTTTGCAACATTAGCTTCCTTGATCTCATTTCTCTTTGCCAGGATAGAGCCGATAGTAGAAGGGGTTTTGTTGTACATCCTGGCAAGATCACTCAGACGTACGCCACTCTCATATTTTTCTATAATCTCTTTCTTCAGTTCGATGGTGTTCCTCACTTTCTTTACCACAGGGGTGCCACTAGGAAGCTTCTTTGGACCCATGGTGACTTATTTCACAGTGACAATCACTAAAACACCAAAAAAAACACCAAATGTAGTGTGAATGTTTGAAAGAGCGCGCTAGGTAATGTTCTCTCAATGGTAAACAACGCTTCACTGGCGGCGTCTGCGTCCGCGCAGGCGCGGAGCAGGCGGACAGGTCTAATACGTTACGAAACACGAGCGGTTTTACGATTCTCGAAGTCGTAAAAAGCTTACGAAACACGATGTTTACGAAGTAAGAACCTTTCGAAACTCGGGGGTCCACTGTAATGTCAGTTTTTATTAATTTGGGCATCTTTATCATGCTTCTACGTTATTTATGTTGTACCTAATATTATTCTGGAGTAAATATGATAAGTACATAACCTTTATTGATAGTAATAGTATAATTATACAATATTTTATAGTGCCCTGAGCTTACACGTCCATATGTCATGGTGAAGCATGAGTTACTGAGACTGTTGGCGCCTTCTCCCTGCACACCCTCCAATACCTCCCCATATTTGTCAGTTTTTATTAATTTGGGCGTATTTACCATGCTTCTATGTTATTTATTCAAACTTTTTATTCACCCATGGCTTGTTGTAAATTTTTCTGTTGATTCCTCACCTTCATCTACCCTCAAAGTCTCAAAGATACTGCATGCCTTGGCTTGAATAATTAAAAGGCTCATCGGCATTCTGTTTTTGTATCTGATCATCAAACCAGATTGCCAGTAATTTCTCCATTTCATGAATGAGGCCTTTCCAATACCTAGTTATTATGGCTCGAAATCCTGTCGATGCTTTCAATGCCTCTTTCACTCTATCTTTATCCTTCAAGATAGTGGAAATGGTAGAATGTGCCAGCTTCACTTGTACTTTCTTACCAGCTTAATACTCGTTTATAATCTTTATTTTCACCTCAAGATCAAGAGCCTTCCTTTGTTTCCTAGCGCTTCCTTCAGGTGAAGTCAAGATCTTCCTTTTTGCCGACATCTTGTACAATGGAATGCACAATAAAGTGCAAATTTGTACAAATATGTAGACTTGGAGACAGTGAAAGCTAGTGTACTGAGTGGCTCTAGGAAGGAGTCTGAGATACTTTATGCTGGGACGCTGCTCTGCCTGTATGTCATACGTATTTTGTACAGGTTTGGTAGCTGACATTTGAACTACTCCAGAGTGATTGTTATTTTTTTTTATTAACACATCGGCCGAATCCCAAAAAGGCAGGATGGCCCGAAAAAGAAAAACTTTCATCATCATTCACTCCATCACTGTCTTGCTAGAGGGGTGATTTACACTACAGTTATACAACTGCAACATTAACACCTCTCCTTCAGAGTGTAGACACTGTACTTCCCATCTCCAGGACTCAAGTCTGGCCTGCCGATTTCCCTGAATCCCTTCATAAATGTTACTTTGCTCACACTCCAACAGTGCGTCAAGTATTAAAAACCATTTGTCTCCATTCACTCCTATCAATATGCTCACGCATGCTTGCTGGAAGTCCAAGCCCCTCGCACACAAAACCTCCTTTACCCCTCCTTCCAACCTTTCCTAGGCCGACCCTACCCTGCCTTCCCTGCACTACAGATTTATACACTCCGAGTCATTCTGTTTCGTTCCATTCTCTCTACATGTCCGAACCACCTCAACCACCCTCCTCAGCCCTCTGGATAATAGTTTTGGTAATCCCGCACCTCCTAATTTCCAAACTACAAATTCTCTGCATTATATTCACACAACACATTGCCCTCAGACATGACATCTCCACTGCCTCCAGCCTTCTCCTCGTTGCAACATTCATCACCCATGCTTCACACCCATATAAGAGTTTTGGTATAACTATACTCCATACATTCCCTCTTTACTTCCACGGACAAAGTTCTTTGTCTCCACAGACTTCAAGTGCACCACTCACCCTTTTCCCTCATCAATTCTATGATTCACCTCATCCTTCATAGACCCTTCTGCTGACACGTCCACTCCTAAATATCTGAATACATTAACCTCCTCCATAATCTCTCCCTCCAATCTGATATCCAATCTTTTGTCACATAATCTTTTTGTTATCCTCATCACCTTACTTTTTTCTATATTCACTTTCAATTTTCTTTTACATACCATCCACATACCTTGTTCACTGAGTTTATTCATTTATTAAGCTGCCACGAGAGACAGAGAATGTAATAATAATAATGTAATATTTTTTTTATTAACACATAGGCCATTTCCCACCAAGGCAGGGTGGCCCGACAAAGAAAAACTTTCATCATCATTCACTCCATCAGTGTCTTCCCAGAGGCATGCTTACACTACAGCTACAAAACTGCAACATTAACACCCTCCTTCAGAGTGCCAGCACTGTACTTCCCATCTCCAGGAATCAAGTCCAGCCTGCCAGTGTCCCTGAATACCTTCATAAATGTTACCTTGCCTACACTCCAACAGCACGTCAAGTCCTAAAAACCATTTGTCTCCATTCGCTCCTAACACGCTCAAGCACACTTGCTGGAAGTCCAAGCCCTCGCACACAAAACCTTCTTTACCCACTCCCTCCAACCTTTTCTAGGCCGACCCCTGAACCGCCTTCCTCCACTACAGATTTATACACTCTTGAAGTCATAATATTTTGTTCCATCCTCTCTATATGTCCAAACCATCTCAACAACCCTCCTCAGCTCTCTGGATAATAGTTTTGGTAATCCCACACCTCCTCCTAATTTCCAAACTACATATTCTCTGCATTATATTCACACCACACATTGCCCTCAGACATGACATCTCCACTGCCTCCAGCCTTCTCCTTGTTGCAACATTCACAACCCATGTCTCACACCCATACAAGAGTGTTGGCATAACTATACTCTCATACATTCCCCTCTTTGCTTTCATGGATAAAGTTCTCTGTTTCCACAAGCTCCTCAGTGCACCACTAACCTTTTTCCCTCGTTAATTCTATGATTCACCTCATCCTTCATATACCCATCTGCTGACACATCCACTCCCAAATATCTGAACACATTCACCTCCTCCATACTCTCTCCCTCCAATCTGATATCCAATCTTCCGTTATCTAATATTTTTGTTATCCTCATCACCTTACTCTTTCCTATATTCACTTTTTAAGTTCCTTCTTTTACATACCCTACCAAACTCATCCACCAACCTCTGCAACTTCTCTTCAGAATCCCACAAAAGCACAGTGTCATCAGTAAAGAGCAACTGTGACAACTCCCACTTTGTGTTAGATTCTTTATCTTTTAACCCCACACCTCTTGCCAACACCTGAGCATTCACTTCTCTTACAACTACATCTATAAATATTTTGAACAACCACGGTGACATCACACATCCCTGTCTAAGGCCTACTTTTACTGGGAAATAATCTCGCTCTCGCCTACATACTCTAACCTGAGCCTCACTATCCTCGTAAAAACTTTTCACTGCTTTCAATAACCTACCTCCTATTCCATACATTTGCAACATCTGCCACATTGCCCCCTATCCACCCTATCATATGCCTTTTCCAAATCCATAAATGCTACAAACAACTCTTTACCATTATCTAAATATTGTTCACCTATATGTTTCACTGCAAACACTTGGTCTACACACCCCCTACCCTTCCTAAAGCCTCCTTGCTCATCTGCTATCCTGCTCTCCATCTTGCTCCTAATTCTTTCTATTATAACTCTACCATACACTTTACCAGGTATGTATACTCAACAGACTTATTCCCTTATAATTTTTACACTCTCTTTTGTCCCCTTTTCCTTTATACAAAGGAACTATGCATGCACTCTGCCAATCCCTAGGTACTTTCCCTCTTCCATACATTTATTAAATAAAAACACTAACCACCTAAAAATACAGTGGACCCCGGTTAACGTTCTTAATCCGTTCCAGGAGCTGAGCTTTAACCGAAAAAAACGTTATCTGAAACCATATTTCCCATAAGAAATAATGTAAATACAATTAATCCGTTAAGACATCCAAAATATTCACAAAAATTAATTTTTAAAGAATAACTATAGTTTTACATACAGAAAACACACAAATACTACATACAATTTAAAATTTATAAATAAATTATAAAATAAACATTTAAAATAACATTTACTTACCTTTTTTGAAGACATTGCTGGCATCTTTAACCCTTACCGGGGAGGACCGTGTAGAGACGGTCCCCAAACACGTGTTTTTTTCATGTGTCATCCTACTCCCAGCGCATCTAGGTTCCCGTCTCTGTTTCTGACCAATCACAAGCCTTCTGTGAGTGGCTCCAGCTAAGTGAGACCGGCATCTGCCGTTCCCATTGGTTGAGAGACCAAAATGTTTCTCGCTTTTGGGGTCACCAGAGCCAGATTTTTTCTCTTCTTCCACTTTTACTGTGATTATACTCCCACAATGTTTGGGAAGTACTTATTTTTGTCCAGTGTGTAAATGAATAGTTTAGGGATATTTTTTAGAAAAATCAGGGGTTA
>WNWK01052957.1:0-12019 GCA_009830355.1 Cherax destructor
TCCTTGTAGAAATGCTGCCTCACCTGGGATGTTAGGAGTTCTTGGCTGTTTACTGGATCTTCTGTTGTTGCTATGACCCTTGGCCATTGACCGTGGCTTCAGATAAATAGTAGGCGATGTGGAATGGGTGAATGTTGTGGAGTATCACTTCAGTAGCAGCGGGGCAGGTGGTGGTAACACAAGTCCTATTAGTTGGTGATTTTGTGTATTTTTGGGTGATTACTGTAGTTGATTTATATCATTCTGGGTATCCACATATGTTAGTGTTATGTGGGTCTTGATTAGGCCATCACAGGGCTGCTGGGCACTTCAGGTGGAAGTAAAAGTAGAGGACAAGGTTCTTGCTGCTTGCTGCCGCTGCCGCTGACGCTGTAGTGAATGTAGACGAAGAGAAAAGGGACGAAGTAAACAGGGGCGACGAACAAATAAAGAGCGTCTACTAACATCTGTAACAATCCTATACATGGAAGGATTGCGGAGGTCATGAGAGCGAACATAATAGCGAATGCAATGTGCATCACGACGATCGGACAATGATGGAATGTTTGCTTCTACATAGAGGCTCTCAACCAGGGAAGAACGAAATGCACCAAGGCATAAGTGTAATCCCTGGTGATGGATGGGATTAAGGATGGAAAGAGTAGCAGGGGAGGCCACCGAATATAGCTGGTCACCATAATCGAGTTTTGATCAAATTAGGGTTGAATATAGACGAAGGAGAGTTCTACGATCAGCCCCCATGAAAGATGTGCGAGGGTTTTAAGGAGGTTCAGCCGGCTGTGACAAATTGCCTTAAGAGAGGTAATATGAGGTTTCCAGGATAATCGACGGTCAAACAGGAGGCCGAGAAACCTGACTGTATCACGTTCTGGAATACGTGAGCCGTATAGGTACAATGGATGATCAAAGACCACTGAACGTCTAGTAAACTTAATTTGATGAGTTTTGCCACTAGAAAATTTAAACCCGTGAGTAGTGGCCTAATCGGAAACCCGGTTGATGGCATGCTGGAGGGAAACTGCAATGAGGTGACAGTCAGCACCTGCACAAGCTATAGTAAAGTCATCCACATAGAGCGATGACCAAATATTGGATGGGAGAACAGATGCCATATTATTTATAGCAAAGAGAAAGAGAGTTGTACTCAGAACACAACCCTGAAGGACACCTTCAGCTTGGACAAATTCCGGGGAAAGCTCATTACTAACCCGGACACGGAAATATCTGTCAGTTAAGAAGGCCTTAAGGAAGAATGGGAGGTTGCCTCGGAGGCCTAAGGAGTGGGCCTGGGCCAAGATGATATACCTCCAAGTTGTGTCATAAGCCTTCTCAAGGTCGAAAAAGATGGCGATAACTGAGTGGTTATTAGCAAAGGCATTTCGAATATATGTATCCAAGCGCAGTAATGGGTCAATGGCAGAACGACCCTTACGAAAGCCATATTGACTAGGGAAGAGACTATTGTGCGTCTCTAAATACCACATCAAACGTCTATTAACTAGACGTTCCATCACCTTGCAAACTGCACTGGTAAGAGCGATGGGACAATAGTGGAAGGTATCACGTTACGTAGTACCTGGTTTGCGAAAAGGGAGAACAATAGCAGACTTAAACAGCTGTGAAAGAACTCCTTGCGCCCATATAGGATTAAAGAGTCATAAGAGGACAGTAAGAGCAGACTGATGTAAATGCTGTAGCATATGAATATGTATGCCGTCTGGCCCAGCTGCCTATGATCGGCAAGCAGAGAGTGTTGCCTCCAGTTCTTGAAGAGTAAAAGGCACATTATAAGATTATTCTCTAAGAAAAGCAAAATCTAAGGGCTTTAACTCGCTGGCAGACTTAGAAGAAAGGAACGAGGGGCATAGATGGAGCCCCTGAGAAATGCGGACAAGATGATTACCAATTTCAGTGGCAACGGCAAGAGGGTGTGCCATATCGACACCAGCAACCTGAAGAACCGGACCCGGGTCGGGGGAGAATTTACCACTCAATTTCCGCACTTTCTTCCAGACTGCACTCATCGAGGAAGCCGTAGTGACAGTAGAAACGTAATCTCGCCAGCAAGTGCGTTTAGCGTCACGTATGACACGGCGAGCAAGTGCTCTCTTCTGCTTAAAATCAAGGAGTCTCTCTGCGGTTCTGTTATATCGATACCTGCCCCACGCAGCGCGTTTCAAACGTACTGCCCGAGCACAAGCAGGAGACCACCAAGGCACGCACTTCTGAGGATGCTTGCCAGAGGTTTGGGGAATAGAATGTGAAGCCGTTGTGAAGACAGAGGAAGAAAAGAGATGTAAAACCTCATCAATGGAGGACGAGGAAGGAACCTCATGAAAGGCAGTAAGATGTGCGTAAAGGTCCCATTTCGCCCGGTCAAATTGCCAGCGTGGGCAACGATGAGGTGGAAAAAACGAAGGGGACTTAAGGATGATTGGGAAATGATTGCTGTCATGTAAGTCCGGAAGGACAGACCAGGTGAAGTCAAGGACTGTTGAGGGAGAGAAGATGGAGAGATAAATACAGGAGAAATAATGAGTTTGAGTATCAAAATGGGTAGGAGTACCCGTATTTAAAACATGGAGGGGGAGAGAAGTAAGAAATGCCTCCAACTGAACGCCACGGGAGTCACAGTGCGACCCTCTCCAGAGAAAATGGTGTGCGTTAAAATCGCTTAGTAATAGAAGGGGTGGCGGTGTCTATCTGGGATAGACAATGCTCGCGAAGGGGAGAGATATAATGAACAGAGTGTATACCACTTACTCAAGTGGATACGGGCTGCGGTGTAATGTAAGGAAGAAGGAACATATAGCTGACGGTATGGAACACCAGTGCGTATAAGAAGAGCACTTTCGTTAAAGGAAGGGCCTGATAACAGTGGATTGTAATTTGGGTTGTTGCAAACAGACCCCAACAGGGGAAAACTGGGAGAGCAACACCTGAAGTTCACCCCGGTTACCCCTGAGGCCTTGGATATTCCACTGCAAATAAGCCATGATTTTTTGAGAGAAAGATATAAGTCGAAGTGAGAGGTATCTATGGACTAGGGTTAGAAAAGTCCACGTGTGGAGGCAGCAGAAAACCTGTAATCAGAGAAGGAGGAGGGCGTTGTGAAGGAAGGAGGGGTGTAGACGAAGAAGAGAGAGGAGGAGGAGGAACCTCAGAAGGAGTGGCGTCCATCATCGTTTCAGTCTCTGAAATATATTCTGCAATAGCTTCTAGTGTTTCGGAAGACAAAGATGCAGAATGTGGAGAGAGAGCAACTATCGGGGAGTCTATAGACTGTACTAAAGTAGAAGGCGAGGAGATGGACGAGGAAACTGTCGAAGGGACTTGGGAGGGGACAGGGGATGAAGGTAGTGTACGAGGTGGAGGATGAACCTCCACACACGTTACAGAACTAATCGGAGACGAAGAACCCGGCAATAGGGATTTTTTGCGGGGCTTATGAGAAGAAGGGGGGCGCTGAGATTTAGGTGAAGGACGAGAACGTGTAGACTCAGAACTGTGCGAGTGAGTAGAGGAAAGTGTGGACAGTATGGGATGCCGAGGTATGTACCGCGGAGCCTAGAACATCAATAGGATTCGAGACAGGGGTGACTGAGTATGTTGTAACCACAGAGGAAGTCAAGAAGTTGGGACCCCAGAAGTGGGGCGACGTTTAGCAATGCGAGAATAGGAAATACGTGGAAGTCTTCCTTGAAGGCGTAGATGAGAGACGGCCATAGCATACGAGAAGCATTCTGCTTCTTTGATCCCTCTCCGGTCTCCCGGGGTGTGGCCTTGGGTATCTTTCGGGAGATGGGTGTATCTTTGGAGGCCACCTTTCGGATTCCAGGGGTGGTGGCCGAAGGCGGTATGCTTTGTGGTGGATATCCAGCCGCCCTTTCTTTTGTCTGCCAAGGTGGCTTGGTGGATGTGAGGTTGCTATCCCGGATTGCTGGTTTACTGGCATGAAGGGTAGGGTATGGCACGGGTTCCATGCAGCATCTGCACTACTTGCGGTGTTGAGGTCCTCTTGGGTGCGGAGGGGGATTTACACCCCTTTCATTCCTCCTAGGAGCTATTCCTCCACGTTCCCCCCTTTTTTTATTCTTTTTTTTTTAATTTTATTTTCTTTTCTTCTTTCTTTTTTTTTTCTTAACAACAAACAGAAAGAAGTAACCTAACCATGGATGCCCTAATCTGTGAACCTACCCCCTGGCCCCTGGATACCGCACCTAGTTCTGACCCTACCTCGTTAATGGACGACTCTTTGGACAACCCTTATACCCCTGTACCTCTTGCTGGTGCCAGTTCGTCACCTGCTTCAGGTACCGGGGACCCGACTGGCCCTTTTGATACGTCTGACCTTCGCTATTCTCTGACCTTGATTCCAGCTTCTCCCTTAACGGAGCAGCAATTTTCGAATTGCCCGCCCGTCACACATCGGACCACCCCCAGTCCCGCGCACAAACGACCACGACCCTTACATGACGATTCGACACTTCCTTATCGTTCATCTAAGAAAGGACTATCTCGTCACACACTCCCCACTTTGTTTCACACTTTGTTTCGCACTTTGTTTCACACTACTCAATGGACAAAATTTTTTACTCTACGACTGACTTCTCCTAATACCTATCTTTCAGATCATAGTATCGGTAAGGCTCTGCTATGCCATGTTGGTAAAGATATCTCATTTCATGCTCTCAAGAGCGGCACTCGCCTCATCACGGTCCAGAATGCTGGCCAAGCTCGCGATCTTTCTCTTCTTACAACCATAGATACTGTTCCTGTTACTATTGACAAGCATCATTCCCTCAATTCTTGTTGTGGTTCTGTCATTTTACCCCACACCATTGTCCAACAGAATTTCCAGACTTGTGGTGATGACATTTTAGAGCAGCTTGAGCTCCAAGAACTCTCTATCCTTAAAGTTGACTCTTTTGTTCTCCCTGCCAATAAGCGAAGACGTTATCCTTGCAATGTAGCTCGTTTAACGTTTGCCTGCCGAGAACTTCCACCTTCGGTCTACATTGCAGGTCAACGTGTACAAGTTCGAAAGATGACCCCTACACCACAGCAGTGTAGAAACTGCTGGCGTTTTGGTCATCCAGCGAAATATTGCAGGTCCATGGCTATGGTCTGTGGTGCTGACGACCATGCCAGTTCTTCTTGTACTCTATCTCCCTCTTGCTTTAACTGTCATGAGGCACATCCATTGTATTCTTGCCATTGTCAGGTTTACCTGAATGAGCGGGAAATCCGTTGTCTCAAATAGGTGGAAGGCTTCTCATATGCTATGGCCGTCTCTCATCTACGCCTTCAAGGGAGACTTCCCCGTATTTCCTATTCTCGCATTGCTAAACGTCGCCCGGCTTCTGGGGTCCCAACTTCCACGACTTCCTCTGTGGTCGCCTCATCCTCATTCACCCCTGTCTCGAATCCTTTTGATGTTCTTGGCTCCGAGGTCCCTACCTCAGCTTCCCATACTATCCACACTCCTTCCTCTACTCACTCGCATAGTTCTGAGACTACACGTCCTCGTCCTTCACCTAAACATCAGCGCCCCCCTTCTCATAAGCTCGGCAAAAAATCCCTACTGCCAGGTTCTTCGCCTCCGACTAGTTCTGTAACGAACGTGTGTGGAGGTTCATCCTCTTCCTCATACACTACCTTCATCCCCTGTCCCCTCCCATGCCCCTTCGACAGTTTCCTCTTCTATCTCCTCGCCCTCTACTTTAGTACAGTCTATAGACTCCCCGATAGTTGCTCACTCTTCTTCCATTTCTAATGTAGTCCCACATTCTGCATCTTTGACTTCCGAAACACTGGAAGCTATTGCAGAATATATTTCAGAGACTGGACCGATGATGGACACTACTCCACCTGAGGTTCCTCATCTCTCTTCTTCGTCTCAACCCCCCCTTCCTTCACAACGTCTTCCTCCTCCTCTGATTACAGGTCTTCCGCTGCCTCCACACGTGGACTTTTCTAACCCTAGTCCATAGATTCCTCTCACTTCCACTTATATCTTTCTCTCCATAAATCATGGCTTATTTGCAGTGGAATATCCGAGGCCTCAGGGGTAACCGGGGTGAGCTTCAGGTGTTGCTCTCCCAGTTTTCTCTGTTGGGGTCTGTTTGCAAGAACCCAAATTACAATCCACTGTTATCAGGCCCTTTTCAGGCTATGATTTGTTGTACTCATCGGATCCTTTTTCCGATGGAACCTTTAACGAAAGTGCTCTTCTTATACGCACTGGTGTTCCATACCGTCAGCTCTATGTTTCTTCTTCCTTACATTACACCGCAGCCCGTATCCACTTGAATAAGTGGTATACACTCTGTTCTTTATATCTCTCCCCTTCGCGGGCATTGTCTATCCCAGATGTTGATTTTCTGGTTTCTTCCTTACCGCCACCTCTTCTATTACTTGGCGATTTTAACGCACACCATTTTCTCTGGGGAGGGTCGCACTTTGACTCCCATGGCATTCAGTTGGAGGCATTTCTTGCTTCTCTTCCCCTCCATGATTTAAATACGGGTACTCCTACCCATTTTGATCCTCGAACTCATTCTTTCTCCTGTATCGATCTCTCCCTCTGCTCTTCCTCGACAGTCCTTGACTTCACCTGGTCTCTCCTCTTGGACTTGCATCATTTTCCTAGCCGATGAGGTAGATACATTATTGTGGTCTTTAAAGGCGAGATCCTCTGACATTATCACTCCCTAGTCCTTCACATTTCTTTTTCGCTCTATTGTATGGTTAGAATTTGTCGTATACCTTGATATATTTTTTATTTCCTCAAGTTTTCCATATGTGAGTAGTTGAAATTTCTCCTTGTTGAACTTCATATTGTTTTGAGTGGCCCATTTGAAGATTTGGTTGATGTCCGCTTCGAGTTTTTCAGTGTCTCTAATGGAGGTCACTGCTATGGCAATCAGGGTGTCATCCGCAAAGGAACACAAGGAGCTGTGGCTTACATCTCTGTCTATATCAGAAATGAGGATGAGGAATAGAATGGGAGCGAGTATTGTGCCTTCTGGAACAAAGGTCAAAAAGGCTACATAGCTTGTACTTGAGCCCTGAATGCCAGACCGTGTTGAAGGCTTTCTCCACGTCTTTAGCAACCAAGGCCGTTGCACATTTTTGGTCCTTGTTGATTAGAATGTTGTTCAGAAGGATACTGAGGGCTGTTTGCTAAACTGTTGGTCAATCAGGTGGTGGTTAGTCTCATGACTCCTCAGTCTTGTGTTTATTAGTCGTTCCAAGGTCTTTCCAAGGGTTCTTAGTAGACGGATAGGTCTATAGTTCCTTGGATCAGTTGTGTTCTTGCGAGGTTTGGGGATAAGTGTGGCAGCAGCAGTTTTGGATAAGGGAGGGAAGTAGCCAGAAGCAAGACAAGCATTGTATAGATCAGTAAGAGCAGAAGTAACAGTCTGGAAGGTGTCGGAGAATATGGGATGAGAGTCCAGAAGTGCCAGGTGCTTTGGGGGGAAAGATATAAAATTAAGGACTTTACAAGAGGCTGAGAGAATGGTTCGTGGAGGTGAGAGGATAGCTGTATCAGGAGAGGCGATGTGTCTGTGTGTAGTGACCCAGTGTTCAATATCTGTGTTGTTGTACGGCTGGGTCAGGAGGGTGAGGGCTGAAAATATTTTCCTGTATGTCTTTTAATGCGTGTGTAGCTTGTGATGTGTCTGTAATGTTAGTGTAGTGTGTTGGAAAAGTGTTTTTGGGACTCCAGTGACCTTCCGAATAAAATTCCAGAATTTTCTAGGGTCCCGTATGAGGTGTCTCTCAGCAGTCTTAATAAGAGATAGCCAGTGTCTAGCATGGTCCTAATCCAAGCTTCATTCCATGCGCAGCCTTCTTACTGTGTGGACGTGGTGCTCTGCCTCCTGGTGGCAAGTGGTAGCACTTATATTTTCCACAACATGGCGGAATCAGGCAGACGCCGTGTCAACACTGTGTTTGGAGTTGGTGAAGGGGACTTTGCAACCTGAAATGGTGTCTACGATGTTGCAACGAATCATGCAGGATGTTTATCATATAGACATCGGAGACCTGTATGGAGTGGCATTAAACGGAATGAGCAGGGTGTTTATCAAGTTGTCATCGACTCAGTAGTACGAGCGCTTGGTTGACACTTATCAAGATCAGGTCTATGCAGTTACCAGCGGTATGGAGGTACGACTGAGGGATGTTTCACGCACTTATAAGTGGATTAGAGTGCGTAACGTCCCATTTGAGGTGGACTCTGTTGATATGATGGATGTCTTCAAGGATTATGGTATCATCCATGCAGCGAATGTGGGCAAATGGTGAGAAGGGCCCTTTGAGGGCCTCCTAGATGGCTCTTACTCACTGAAAAAGACCATCAGGCATCCTATCCCATCATATGTTGTAATACTGGACTTCAGAACACAAGTGTATGTTACGTATGCAGGGCAAAGGAGGACGTGTCGTATGTGTGCAGCATATGATCATATGGTGACAGAGTGTCCTCAGAAGGTACAACAGCATGCAGTGACTCAGGTGGACAGTGATCTGCTGGGAGAAGCGGGTGCTGGTGAGAAGGGCCCTTTGAGGGCCTCCTAGATGGCTCTTACTCACTGAAAAAGACCATCAGGCATCCTATCCCATCATATGTTGTGATACTGGACTTCAGAACACAAGTGTATGTTACGTATGCAGGGCAAAGGAGGACGTGTCGTATGTGTGCAGCATATGATCATATGGTGACAGAGTGTCCTCAGAAGGTACAACAGCATGCAGTGACTCAGGTGGACAGTGATCTGCTGGGAGAAGCGGGTGCTGAGAGGTCAAGGGAAGGACCTGCTCATGGTGCAAATAAATGGAGTGAAATTGTGGAGAATAGTATGGATATCTGTCGAACGCTACCTGTGGAGGTATTGGTGGATCGACCCCAAGTGAAAGTGGTGGAGGACATTCCAAAGGTGGTTAGCCCATGCCTGTCTTTGGAGGACCTGGGGCATCTGTTGGATGAGGCCTTGCCGATGCTTAGTGAGGAAGGTAGCCCTGTGACTAAGGAGAGTATGAGGTGTGAGGAAGCGATGGGTGCTGGTGAAAATGATGTTAACGAGAAGGTGAGTGTGATTGTTAGATCGGATGTGCATGAGTGTGCAAAAGGTCAAGAAGATGATAGTGATATTGGTATGGATATTGCGAGTGTATCACGGAAAAGGTCAGTAGCATATTCTGAAGGGGAGGACATATTAACACCAGCACAGAGGTCTTGTAAAAAAAAACCTTGGTAGTTGCATCACAGAAATGGAAAGGAGGGGTTGCTTTTAAAGGACGAGTAAAAGGGGTAAAGGGAGGGAAGTGTAGGGTTATAGTAGGGGAATCACGAACCACTGTGGTGATGCAACAACAAAGAACAAGAGGCAAACCCACAATAGTTTTTTCAGGTGTTCAACTATTAATGTTAATGGAATGAGGGCTGAAATTAAGAGGAAGTGGGTAGGGGTGACCTTAAAAAGCTTTGATATACAAGTGGGTTTTCTGCAAGAACACAACTTTAAAATTGGTAGAGATCTGCGTGTGGAGGGGTATGATGTGTTTGCTGGTTCGACTAGATGATTAAAGGGTGGGGTTGCAATAGTCATACAGGTGTCAAGCCCTTTTTAGTTGATGGCTTGAGAGGAGAGTGGGGATGGCAGGATATTAAGGGTAGATGGGGAATGGGGAGGTATAAGGGTTAGCTTTGTTGATGTATATATGCCGGCAGAGTTTAATAGAAAAATCAAGGAAGACTTTGTGAATGATCATCTCGTGTATGCTTTGCAGGGGGCTGCCGAGAGTGGTGGTGGTGAGTGGAACTGTATCATTAGGGGTAAAGATGCAGAGCCTCGAGGAGCTGGATGTGTGCTGGGAGTATTGAGAAATGTGTTGAATGGAGTGGGTTTAAAGGACATAGTGAGGGGGGGAGGGCTGTTGGAGAATACTATCTTTAGACAAGATTATGCTGCTAGACTGGATAGGATTTATATAGCAGATCAGGTTAGGGTAGTGGGGATTAATATCATAGATGTGGGATTTTCGGATCATAGAGGAATTATGGTGGATGCAACATGGAAAGGTGCGGTAAAATGGTTTAAGGGGTATTGAAAATTAAATGGTAAATTGTTGCGTGTGGAGGGCCAACGAGAATCTTTTGTATATTGGTGGAGGGAGATTTGGGGGCAGGGGAAAAAACTGAAGGAAGATGGTGAGGCTTTTCTGAATTGGTGGGAAAATGTAGCAAAAGAAGGAATTCAGGGGTTCTATAGGAGGTTGGGCAGGGAGGAGGTGTGCTGGTGTTATGGGCTGCAGAAATACGTAGAGGGATTATTGGGTGAGTGTTATGAAAGACAGGGAACGTCTGCTTTGAAGGAAATTTGGGTTTTAAAGAATAAGTTGCATAGTATTCAGAATGAGCGATTTGATGCCTGTCATGTGCAAGTAGGGATAGATGATGTTTTATAGGGAGACATACCGTCAAAATATGTGTTAAATAAGTGCAGAAAAAGAGGGAGGGCATGACAATTTCATGTGAGGAAGTATTATTATTATTATTATTATCAAAAGAAGCGCTAAACCACAAGGGTTATACAGCGCGGCAGGGCAGGACAGGATGCAGGGAGAATAGATTGTAAGCGGGAAATGGATGATCAGTAGTGTATGGAGTGTAGCAGGACAGTGGATAGTGCTGGGATAAAGGGTAGCAAGAGATCGAGGTAGAAGTGATTGAGGGAGTTGCTAGAGGTATAATCTTCAGAGTTTGTGTAGTAACTCAGTTTCTGTCAAAAAGTCAACGAGAGAGTCAGGATTAAAGGAGGGTCTATCAGCAAGAAGGGAAGGTAAAGAAAGGGCCGCAGAGCGAAGACAACGTTGGAGGTAAATTCTGTGTGCTCGTTGATAAAGTGGACAGTCCAACAGAATATGTCTAACAAACACTGGAACCTGACAATGCTCACAGAGAGGGGCAGGGAGCCTCTCCATGAGATACCCGTGCGTAAGACGATTGTGGCCAATGCGAAGACGGGAGAGTGTCGTCTCCCAACCTCGACATTGGTGACAAGAAGAAGGCTAGAAACCTATACTCGGTTTAATAGAATGAAGTTTGTTATTTAGCAGGTCACACCAGCGTTGTTGCCAACGGGTGCGAAGGTGGGTAGCAATGACCTCAAAATAATCCGTAAAAGGAACACTTCTATATGAAACTGGAAGGTCATGTACTGCTGACCGCGCAGCAGTGTCTGCCTGTTCATTGCCCTGTACGTCAACATGAACAGGGACCCAACAAAAAACAATATCTTTGTGCTTGCTAAAGATACTGCGTAACCAAAGGTGGATACGAAGAACTAGGGGGTGAGGTGTATCAATTTTACGGATAGCCTGTAAAGCACTAAGGGAGTCTGAAACGACCACAAATGGTGACTCAGGCATAGATGCAATACGGATAAGTGCCACAAGAATGGCATACAATTCAGCCGTAAATATGCTAGCCGAGGGTAATAGATGCCCTCACACGACGCTGTCCGGAAACACTGCTGCGAATCCGATGCCGTCAGACGACTTTGAACCATCGGTGTACCCTGCGATGGCATGGGAATGAGAACGGAAGTGGTCTAGAACAAAGAGCAAGAAGCCGCCGTAGGTAGGCGAGCTTTCGCGCAAGTTACAGGAATAGAACAGACACGGACAGCAGGAACTTCCCAAGGGGGTAGGGGAAAGGGAAATATCACATGAACATATAGAGGTGGTAGCTGAAGGGAAAACAGGAGTGAATGTAGACAAAGAGAAAAGCGATGAAGTAAGCAGGGGCGACGAACAAATAAACAGCGTCTACTAACATCTGTAACAATCCTAAACATGGAAGGATTGCGGAGGTCATGAGAGTGAACATAATAGCGAAAGCAATGTACATCACGACAATCGGAAAATGATGGAATGTTCGCTTCTACATAGAGGCTCTCAACCAGGGAAGAACGAAATGCACGAAGGCATACGCGTAATCCCTGGTGAT
>WNWK01052958.1:0-12019 GCA_009830355.1 Cherax destructor
TTAATACCCATTTTCCACTTGTATACCTCGATCATGTCTCCCTCATTCTACGTCTTACAAGTGAATGTAATTTAAGGGTCTTCAATCTTTCTTCGTAAGGAAGATTTCTAATGCTATGTATTAATTTAGTCATTCTACGCTGAATGTTTTCTAACGAATTTATGTCCATTCTGTAATATGGAGACCAAAACTGAGCTGCGTAATCTAGGTGAGGCCTTACTAATGATGTATAAAGCTGTAATATAACCTCTGGACTTCTGTTGCTAACACTTCTTGATATAAATCCCAGTAATCTATTTGCCTTGGTTTAAGGTTGCTGCTTACCATCACCACCAATGCACATCATATTATCTAGCTAAACGCTACAACACCCACCATCCAATTATCTAGTTTCATTCGCTTCCCAGCTCTCGTATGGGACGGACGTGCTGGTTCGGCCTCCTGGTGGCAGATTGGTGAACTACCCACTTTTCTGCAGAATGGCGACTGGACTGAGGAGGAGAGTAAACATTGTGTGTGTTGAGTTTCTACGTGGTGCTCTTTACCCACGAATGCTGCTGTGATACTGCCGGCTGTTCTGCGAGACACATTTGGTCTGGATAACCAGGAAATTCATGGAATAGCATTAAATGGCTCTACACGTATCTTCGTGAAGATGGTGGCACAGGAGGCATACGACCGTGTTGTGGAGAAATGCCAGGACATCCCAGTACTGGTAAATTCATGTTTGGAGGTGAAAGTAAGGATGTGTCCAAGTATTACTCTTGGGTTAAACTTAGAAACGTTCCATTTGAATGTACTGACTTTGATGTCAGGCAAGTTTTCCAAGATTACGGCATTATACACGCAATGTCAGTGGGCAGGTGGACTGAGGGTCCCTACGAGGGTCTGTTAGAGGGCATATACACCTTGAAAATGACGATCCAGACACCCATCCCATCCTATGTCATCTTGCCCGATTTTAAAACGCCGGTGTATGTGACATATGCGGGACAAAGGCAAACCTGCAGGATTTGTGGTTCGTATGAACATATGGCTGCAGTTTGTCCGAAACGACGATTTCAACAACCACGCAGATGAGATGTGGTGGAAGTGCTGGCTGAGGAGATAAGTAAGAGTGTGGATGTGGTGGAAGAGCAGAGGTGATCTGTTCTTAGCTCAGAGGTGATCTGTTCTTAGCTCAGAAGGTGATTGTTCTTAGCTCAGAGAGGACGTGTCTAGGGTTCTCTGTGGACTGAACCACTTTTGCTCTGTGAAGTGAACCAAGATGCCGTCCATTGAGCAACTTTACCAGCAGCTAAGGAGGAATTGAGGGTAGCGAGCTTGAGATTCGGCGATTGACGGAGGAAAACAAGAGGATTCGTAGTAGTCCTCCTGTTGTGAGTCCTCAGGTCAAGAAGGGAACCTGGGCAGTGGCCGGACTTCAAGGAACGAAGTTGAAGATCAAGAAAACGAATGGAGAGTTAGAAACGATGAAGAAGAAAGAGACTGCTGTGGAAACATCGAATGCCTTCTCCGTGCTACCCGATGAATGTGAGTCGACTACTGGGAACGTCACGACGAACGACACAAAGGAAGGTAAAAACATTGTTGTTGTTGGGGATAGCCAGGTTAGGTATATGGATAGGGCATTCTGCTTGAAGGATAAGAGTAGGAGACAGAGGGTTTGCTTTCCTGGGGCTGGGATGGAGGATATTGTTAGCCGGCTTGACAACATCATGAACGGTAATGGGATCAATCCTATTATCTGCCTCAGTGCTGGAGGCAATGATGTAGGCAAGCGTAGAAGTGAGGATTTAGTTAGAAGGTACAGGACAGCAATAGACATAATTAGGAAGAAGGGGGCGCCCTGTTATATGTGGCTTTTTGCCAAGGAGTGTTGTAAATGAATGGCTGTCCAGAGCGTTGGTATAAATTGCTGGCTGGACAAACACTGTAAGGATAATGCAGTCCCATTCATTGACAACTGGGACCACTTCTATGGCCGAAATGACATGTATGCCAGGGATGGGGTTCACTTATCCAGGGCAGGTGTAGAATTTCTCTCTAGCTCAGTTGAGGATGTTGTTAGGATTTTAAACTAGGATTAGTTAGAGGTATGGGTTTAGGAATGGTGAATAATGAGGGTCAAAATATTGATTCAGGCTTTGACATCATAAATCTTAACAATAACAGTAATCGAGTAACACAGGGTAATAATAGTAACAGAAATTGTGTAAAACAAAAGCTGAATATGAAAAAGGTTCACAAGAAGATACATCTCAATGTATTTTACACTAACTGTCGAAGCGCCAGAAATAAAATTAACGAATTACGTTTGGTAGCATGTGCTGGGAACTTTGATGTCATTGCAATAACTGAAACATGGTATAATATAAAGAGTCGGGATATGATTGCTGAGTGTCATATTCAGGGGTTTAAGTTGTTCCATGTAGATAGATATAATGGGAAAGGGGGTGGAGTTGCATTATATGTACGAGAAAATATAAATTGCTGCATAAAAACAGGCATAAAAATAGATGGATCATTAACAGGATCTGTTTGGGTAGAGTTTCTAGAAGGTCAAGAAAAACTGATTGTAGGTGTAATATACCGACCTCCAGGCTTGGATCACGATAGAGAGACTTCTTTGAGACGAAATTGTTAGGGCTTCTAGACACAATAACGTAGTGATAGTAGGGGATTTTAACTTTAGTCAAATTGACTGGACTTCTTTGACCGATAATCTGGAGTCCAGCGACTTTATGGAAGTAGTTCAGGACTGTTTTCTGAAGCAGTGTGTGACGGAGCCTACCAGAGGTAATAATTTGCTCGACCTAGTCTTGTCAAATAAAGAAACCCTTGTAAATAATCTGGAGATCACTGAAGAGCTTGGCGCAAGTGATCACAAATCCATTACTTTTAATATTACCTGGGAGTACGAGAATAGGATAATACGGTAAAAGTTCCTGATTTTCGTTCTGCCGATTATATTGTCTAATCTCGACTGGGGTAATCTAGCTAACGATTACGATGGGATCTGCGTTTATGATTTTTTCTTAATAATGTACAACGTGCACAGAGTATATTTATTCCCCCGAGAGAATTTAGGTCAAATAATAACGATCCCAAATGGATTAACAGGAGGCTAAAACATCTATTAGGGAAAAAAGGAATTTATAGGCGGATCAAAAGAGGAGATGTTAACCTTATTGACCAATATGTTCAGTTGAAAAGAGAAGTAAAAAGGGATTAGAAAGGCTAAACGTGACTATGAGATTAAGGTTGCTAATGAATCAAAGACTAATCCAAAGGGTTCTTTCAAGTGTATAGGACGAAGGTGAGGGAAAAGGTAGGACCTCTGAAAATTGGGAATGGACAGCTGACGGATAACGAACTGGAAATGTGTTCTCTATTTAATTGACTATTTTTGTCAGTCTTTACACAAGAAGACGTAAATGAGATTCCAGAAATTAACAATTATTCAGTTCCTGAAGAATTCAAGTTAACTAATATTACTGTCACGAGGGACATGGTTATCAAACAGATAGATAAACTGAAGCAAAATAAGTCCCCGGGACCCGACGAGTTGTTTTCCAGGGTACTTAAAGAATGCAAGATGGAACTTAGTCAGCCATTAACAAATGTGTTTAATACGTCCATCCTAACTGGTATTGTGCCAGAGATGTGGAAGATAGCTAATGTAGTTCCTATATTCAAATCAGGGGATAAGTCAATTCCATCAAATTACCGTCCAATAAGCCTCACATCTATAGTAGGCAAATTATTAGAATCAATTATAGCTGATATTATTAGAAGTCACCTTGAAGAACATAATTTGATTAATGAATCTCAGCATGGGTTCACGAGAGGTCGTTCCTGCCTAACAAATTTACTGACGTTTTTCAATAAAAAATTTGAGGTAGTAGACAGTGATAAAGAATATGATATAGTTTACTTGGATTTCAGTAAGGCCTTCGATAGAGTACCTCACAAGAGACTCTTAAGAAAGGTGGCAGCTCATGGTATAGGAGGTAAAGTTCTAGCATGGATAGAGGCATGGCTTACCAATAGAAAGCAGAGAGTTTCCATTAATGGGGTCAAATCTGAATGGGGATTAGTCACTAGTGGCGTTCCACAAGGATCAGTTTTAGGCCCATTGTTGTTCATAATTTACATAAATGACCTTGATGAAGGAATTGCAAGTGACATGAGTAAATTTGTTGATGATACAAACATAGGCCGTATGATTCATTCTGAGGAGGATACCAGTGAACTCCAGGAGGATTTGGACAAATTAATGTCTTGGTCTCAAAAGTGGCAGATGAAGTTCAATGTGGACAAGTGTAAGGTACTAGTCCTTGGTAATGAAAATATCCCTCGAATTTATAAACTAGGTGAAGTAGAGCTTGATCATACAGAATGTGAAAAAGACTTGGGAGTCATGGTAAGCAGGAATCTAAAACCAAGACAACAGTGCCTAAGTGTGCGCAATAAGGCTAACAGATTACTAGGATTTATTTCAAGAAGTATAAGCAACAGAAGTCCAAAAGTTATTTTACAGCTCTATACATCACTAGTGAGACCTCATTTGGATTATGCAGCTCAGTTTTGGTCTCCTTACTACAGGATGGATATAGATTCATTGGAGAACATACAAAGAAGAATGACTAAAATGATTTACAGTATAAGAAATCTCCCGTATGAAGATAGACTTAGAGCGTTGAATCTCCACTCTCTGGAGAGACGTAGAATGAGGGGAGATATCATCGAGGTGTACAAGTGGATGATGGGCATAAACAAAGGAGATATTAATAAAATACTGAGGATATCGAACCAAGTAAGAACCAGAAATAACGGATTTAAATTGGATAAATTTAGATTTAGAAAGGACATAGGCAAGTACTGGTTTTCGAACAGAGTTGTAGATGCGTGGAACAATCTTCCGAGTACTGTGATAGAGGCTAGGACCTTGGGTGGCTTTAAAAAGAGATTGGACAAATATATGAGTGGGAGGGGCTGGGTTTGATTTGTGTCGTGAGTACGGGAATAAATTCTTAGGTAGTGGTGGTTTTGATAAGGACCTGCCTTGTATGGGCCAGTAGGCCTTCTGCAGTGTTCCTCCATTCTTATGTTCTTATGTTCTTAAGTAAGAGAGTGGAGGATGAGGTGGTGGCCCCTTCGGGGGCGTGGAGTGATATTGTTGATGGTACGAGAGAGGCGTACCTCACTTTGCCTGTAGAGACGCACTGGCCTGCATGTGTGGGGTCACAAGATCAGGATGTGTCATTGGATATTGGACAGGAGTTGCCTGTCCTCGACGTGTCAAAGGGACTGCTGGACAGTCCCCAGGACGAGGAGTCTGTGGGTGATGGTGATGGTGTTACTGTTGTACAAGATTTAGCAGGTCTTGTTGGTACATTGGGAGACAGTCCTGTGCAGGATGGTTTGGTGGTGGGAGAGGTTAGGGTATCCGTGCACGAAGAGGAGAGTGATAACTGCATGGAAGTGACTGGGGAGACAAGAAAGAGGTCAATGGGGGCGTCTGACAGCGACGACGTCCTTACGCCGGCCCAAAAAGCAAGCAAAAAGCCGTGGGTGGATGTGGCACGCAGGGGTAATGAAGGAGCCAAGGGCTCGGATGAGGCTAGAGGGGTGCAGAGTGTGGTTAAGGGTAAAGGTAAGCAAAAGAGTAATGTATTAAGGCCACAAAGGTCCAAAGGTAAGCCCCCTCTAATATATTCAAGTGTTTAACTTTTAATGTAAATGGCCTTCGGGCCGAGGTAAAGCGTAGGTGGGTAGAGGGAACTCTGAGACGATATGCTGTGGATGTGTGTTTCTTACAAGAGCACAATTATAGGGTAGGTAGAGACTTGTTGTTGAAAGGTTACAGTGTGTATGCTGCATGTTCGCGTAGATTAAAGGGTGGAGTTGCAATAGCAGTAAAAGAGACCAGCCCATTTAGGTTGATGAAATGGGAGGAGGGGGGTGGGGGGAGGATTGTGAGGGTGGATGGGGTGTGGGGAGAGGTAAGGGTGTGTTTCATATGGGTGTACATGCCTGCTGATAGTACTAGGAGGGTAAAAGAAGATTTTGTGAGGGATTTTTTTGGTTTGCCATATGGGAGGATTACCGGCGGTAACTATCATAAGTGGCGATTGGAATAGTGTCATAAGGAAGAAAGATGTTGAACCGAGGGGGGCGGGATGTGTGTTGGGTGTACTAAGAGACGTTCTGGGTAATGCTGGGATGGTAGACGCGGTGGGGGGAGGTAAATGGCAGATGGAACACACCTTTATTAGAAGGGGGTATGCAGCACGGCTAGACAGGGTTTATGTCACGAGGGATGCGGTGGTGGGGAGGGTACAAACATTAAATGTGGGTTTTTCAGATCATAGGGGAGTATTAGTGGATGTAGGATGGGAGGGAATGGTAAGGTGGTACGAGGGTTACTGGAAACTGAATGTGCGATTATTAGATGGGGTGGATGGATATACAGGTTTTGGTGAGTGGTGGGACACTGTGTGGGCTAGGAAAAAACTGAGTGAGAATATAGTGGAATGGTGGGAAAAGTGTGCGAAACCGAGTATAAGGGAATATTATAAGGTGAGGGGCAGAGAGGAAAGCAGGTGGAGGTACGGTAAGCAAAAGTATCTTGAGGGGCAGCTGAATAGTTGTTACGAAGGGGGAGGGAAATACCCTGTGGCAGAAATAGGGGTTTTGCGAGATCAGTTGCGAGAGATGCAGAATGAAAGGTTTGATGCTATAAGGTTGTATGGGGGAATGGATGATGTGTTATGGGGTGACAGGCCATCTGCACATGTCTTGGGGAATTTTAGGAAAAGGCAGATGGGAATGACTGTAATGGGGTTGGGGGTGGGTAATGAGGTGCATGGGTATGTGGAAGGGCAAAGGTTGGACACAACAGAGGTGATGAGCATATATCTAGACAAGTGGTTTGAGTGTCATCTGCAAAAGGGGGTGAGTGGGGGGAGGGAGGAGCAGATCTTGGTGGAGAGTATTTCATGGGGAATGGGGAGGGAAGATAGAGAGGGGATGGAGGGGGTGATTACTGAGGATGAGGTGTGGATGGCGGTGCAGGGTATGAGCAGAAAGAAAACGCCGGGTATATATGGTATTCCCAATGATTTCTATTTGGTGAATTGGGGAAGTGTAAAGGAATGTATGATCCGTTTGTTCAATAGGATGAAAGAGACAGGAAGTATGGAAAGTACGCAGTGCACAGGGGTGGTAGTGTTAGTTAAAAAGGGTGAGGGTGGGGTGACAATCCGGGATTATAGAGCGCTCTCGATGATGTGTGCTGACTATAAAATTTTTGCAAAGGTGTTGGGTAATAGAATGAAAAGTGTGCTACATGGTATCATTGAGCAGGGGCAGTATGGAATCCCAGGTCGCAGTATGAATAACGGGCATGGGAGGATCAGGGAGTTTATAGAGGGTAGAGAGGGAGGGGGAGTGCTGGGCCTGGACTGGAGAGCGGCGTATGACAGTGTAGAAAGAGATATGTTATGGGAGATTATGCGTAAGCAGGGGTATGGGGAGGAAATAGTAGGTTGGGCAGAAACGTTGTATGCGGACGCTTATGTGAGAGTGCAAATCAATGGACGTATAGGGAAAGACGTTAGGATGGGAAAGGGTTTGCGACAGGGGTGCCCTGTGTCGCAAATCCTGTTTGCATGTCTACAGAACCCCTTTTATAGCCTGGTTGCGGAAGGGGTGCGGGAGGGGGGTGAGGGAAGAGGATGTGCCACTGGTATAGTGGGGTATGTAGATGACACAACTGTCTTGGTGGGAGGAGAAGAGGGCCTAAGTAATGTGGGAAGGAATATAAGTATATTTGGGAAAGGGACAGGTATGTCAGTCAATGGGGCCAAGTCTAAGTTGTTGGAGGTAGGTAATTGGGTGGGAGGGGGTCTGGGGGCGAGGTACAAGTGGCTAGTGATGGAACGGTTAAAGATTTGTGGGATTGTTTATATGAATGACATGCAGGAGGCTAGGAGAGTTAATTCGTCAGACGTGGTGGGAAGGGCTATGCCTAGGATGGGGGGATGGAGGCCCGGGGATCTAGCTTTGCAGCAGCGTGTGATTGTCGTGAATATGATTGTGTATAGTAGATTATGGCATACTGCAGCAGTTTTCCCGTTGATGACGGAGGATGTGAGGGATTTGGAAAAAAAGGTCTTACGGTATGTATGGGGTTATGGTAAACATTGGTTATGTAAGGAAGTGGTGATGCAAAGGGTGAGGTTAGGGGGATTGGGGTTGATATCAATAGACACGAGAGTGAGGTGCATGTATGTGAAGCAATGTTATGTGAGGACAGGTGGGGAGAGGGGGTGCAAGGTGGGCAGGGTGATGAAAGACCTGTGAAGATGGTGGAAGGGGAAGGAATTGAAGCAATGTGAGGATTGGTTGCGGTGGTTATTAGCAGTAAGGGAACCTGGGAGGGTACATGCAAGTGTATTGGGGAATGTAGGGGAGGCAAGGGAAGTAATAGTGGGGGTTGCAGAGTATCCGGTGTATGACTGGGAGGGGATATGGGGGGTTGACTAAGATGAAATTGAGGGCGAAGGTAAGGGAGGTCATCGTTAGGTTCTTGCATGGAGTGGTAGCTTCAAAGGCTATACTGTTTAAGATGGGATTGGTAGGGGCACCGGCCTGTGACAGGTGTGGAATGGAGGAAACAGCTTATCATGCCATTTACTTCTGTGAAAGTTTGAATACTGTAAGGGTGTGGATTGGGAGGGTCATTCGTATGTTGGGAGGGGGGGTATACAGATATTACGGGCTTTGAGTTTAGATATTGGGGGTGTGGGTGGGGTCGAGAGGCGGGCGTTGTTGTATGTCATGGTGGATTTCCTGTATGTGTCATGGGTGATGAGGGAAGTGCTTGGGGATGTGCGGATTAGGGCCATAGCGGGTAGCATGTACCGCACAAGATGTAGGAATAGGGTAATTTATGGGAGGTCGTGGGATGTCCTTTTCTCGGAAAGTTATAGGAATATGACGATCAGGGGTTTACTAGGGGTGAGGTGAGGGGATTCTCTTAAATGGGCTTGTCTGCAGGTGGGAGAAGTAAGTGGTGAATGAAAGGGTAGATAGGGTATGTTTGGCGTTGAGAAAGATGGTTAGAATCGTGGGGGGGGGGTGAGGTAACGGGTGACTCAAGTGATGTATGTCACGGGGGCGTATGACGTTTTTGTGGAGGGTGGGGTGCATAGAGGTGGGTAGCGAAAGAATGAGAGAGGGCTGGGGAGACAGGGGTGACTGGATAGGGGTATCATTTTCTTTATCATGCTTTATTCACTTTTGTTCATATACTTCAAGGGGTGAATTAAAGGGGGCTTACCTAGAGGCAATGATGAGGATATGAAGAAGATACTGTACGTGTATGTGGATAAGGGTTGATTAACCTTATTTTGTGTTAAAGATGTATGAAAGTCATGACCAAGGTGAATGCCATGGCTATAATTACCAGAGAAGTTGAGTTCAGTGTTAAAATAGTTTTGGTGTGGAAATCTGTAGATTAAAGAGCAGATAGTAATGCAGTACATAGATCCATGGTGTCTTGGAGCAAGTATTTTTAGCCTGTTGCATCAGGTGATAGAAAATAGTTATGTATATCTAAAGTCTGTTCTATTCCCTGTTATGTGAAGTGAAGGTGGGGGGGGAAGGGGGGGAGTGGGAGGGATAGCGGTGGTATCCAGGGATACCAATGGCAATGTAAGGTAATGACGATAGAGTCGTCTATATGTGGATGGTTTCATTGTCATTCCGTGAAGGCAAGATATTAATTTATTGTGTATATACATTATGTAGATGTTGTTTTCAGTGTTGTTGTGATATACAGAATATAATTGTAGGATTAAAAAAATACAGTATATAATTGTTGGATTAAACTTATATGGTAAGAGGCGGGGTTGTGTGGACCAATGTGAGCGTTATGCTTATGGTGCTATGATAATGGTTTTTATGTACAGAGTCTGTTTCATATAGATATCATATATATTATGCATCTTAACAACTGGATATATTACATGCAAGACTTGTTATCCTATGTATATAATGTACCTTTCTAACTTCGATGTATATGGGTGAATAAGGTTTAATTGTACGTGGCACAGGTTTCTATTATATGATGACAGGTTCTTTGTTTACGTGTTGATTATAAATTACGTAATTGCTTTGTTACGTTGTATGCCTGTTGGCGCTCTGTAAATTGTATATGTATTCCTAAAGTTTTTAAATAAAATATAAAAAAAAAATATCTAGTTAAGCACTACAACACACGTTCTACACTCAAGCTAAGCACTATAACAACTATCCTATACTTTAACTAAGCACTACAACACCCATCCCATACACCTGCTATGCACTACAACATACATCCTTTACTCTAGCTAAGAACTACAACACCCATCCCATACTCTAGCTAAGCACTCCAACACCCATCCTATATTCTAGCTAAGCACCAACACCCATCCTATACTCTAGCTAAACACCAACACCCTTCCTATACTCTAGCTAACCTCCAACACCCATCGTATACTCTAGTTAAGGACCATCACCCTTCCTATACTATAGCTAAGCAGCAACAACCATCCTTTACTCTAGCTAAGCACTACAACACCCATCCCATAGTCTATCTAGCTAAGCACTACAACACATATTCCATACTCTACCTAAGCACCAACACCCATCCTATACTCTAGATAAGCACCAACACCCATCCTATACTCTAGATAAGCACCAACACCTATCCTATACTATAGCTAAGCACTCCAACGATAATTCTTTACTCTAAGCACTATCTCTCATCCTGTACTCAAGCTAAGCACCAACACCCATCCTGTACTCTAGCTAAGTACAGCACTCATCCTGTACTCTAGCTAAGTACCAACAACCATCCTATACTCTAGCTAAGCACCAGCACTCATCCTATACTCTAGCTAAGTCCCAATACACGTCATATTCTCTAGCTAAAGGCTGCAACACCCACCATCCTATTCTCTAGTTAAACACTACAACACAAGTCCTACACTCAAGCTAAGCAATATAACACCTATCCCATACTCTAGCTAAGCACTACAACACCCATCCCATACTCTAGCTAAGCACCAACACCTGTCCTATACTCTAGCTAAGCACCAACACCCATCCCATACTCTAGCTAAACACTACAACACTCATCCTTAACTCTAGCTAAGCACCAACACCCATCCTATTCGCTAGCTAAGTACCAATACCCATCCTATTTTATAGCTAAGCACTCCAATAAGCAGTCCTACACCCTTCCTTTACATTATCTAAATAGCGAACACCCATTCTGTACTGTACCTTAGCACCAACACCTATCCTATACTCTAGCTAAGCACTCCAATAAGCAGTCATACACCTATCCTTTACTTTTTCTAAGCACCAACACCTATCCTATACTCTACCTAAGGGGCTCCTGACAGTCTGTGTGCGCTGAGAAAAAAAAAATCGAAAAAATACGAAAATGGAGTTTTTCTTACCAAAAAATAGCTCATCTTTCTGGCAACACCCTCGTATAATTCTCATCATTATACGATGTTTCTACAAGGAATTATAGTAATTTGTAACAGGAATGGTGTCGGCGCCTGTCATGACATGCTCGCTGACGAGGCAAAAAAAAAAAAAATCCGTTTTTTTTCTATCAATTTCTTATATTTTTCTCTATAATATAATACAAATTCACCATTTGATATCATAGAAGAGTGGACGGGGCTAATATGGCCTGAGAACTAATCAGGAGCCTTCTCTCTACCTCTCGGATAAGAAGTGCTGACAGGGGATAAATTACGATGTAGCGGCCACCACACACCAGCCAACAAATTGTTCTTTTCTTACGCTAATATCAATGATAATGTTTATTTACTTACTACAATTGATCTATTATGACCTAAGTCGACATATTAATAGCATAGAAACATGAAAAACACACCAGAATAAATATTATGTGGCATAATATGACGGTCTATCGGCTGGTAGTGGAGGG